>JAQIXL010001116.1:0-20652 GCA_034700245.1 Poikilolaimus oxycercus
ATGGCACTTTTTCTCAACTTTTGCACCTTCTAAGCCCCACCATCGTGTTCTACGCAAAAAGTTGCCCTAGACCTCATTATCAGCTCAAAAAGTCAAAAATTGCATGTGCCAAGGGTCTTTCGCCCATTCGCGATTCTCTCGTACAATGCGTCTTAATGAAACGTATCAGTTTAGAGATTTTTGTTATCCGCATGTCAACGTTGCGCCGAGTGTACGTGCATTCCGCAGCAGGAAAACACTTTGCAATGAAACTCATTACTTTGCTTGTTCAATAAGTCTGAGACGGTCTTCGAAGGGAATTGTTTGCGCTTCAATCAAGAGCAAACTTGTCTCCACTAAAACACATCAGTAAGTGACTTGTTGGTTGGCCCCCTACACGGAGGAAGAATCAAAGGAGAAAGAGAGGCTGTCGAAGTGCGTGCAAAACGGGTGTGCGACGACCTCGTGGGAAGTCGTTTTCTGCCCCTTTCTCGGCCGCTCCAAGCGGGAAGTTTGGCGAGCGCCGACATCGAAGGTCGTTGTTCTCCACGCTCCCTGGCCTATTCTCATCTTCTAGACATCGGCTGGAAGGGGGTAAATGGTCGAAGGAGCGTGCGCATTCCAGGCCGAGCATGCCGATCCCTGAGGGGAGGAGCCAGGGCGATCCTTCCGGAAGTCGGTGTCTCTTGGCCGAACAGCCGGGCACCAAGTTGGAGAGACCTAACGATGTTTGAGGTCAAGAAAACGAAAAAAGTTTGAACGCGCACGTTCATTTACGAAACAAAAGAGAAAACATCTTGAAGTGACGTTGGCATGGTTTATGTTTTAGCGACAGGCTATTTTCACGAAATTCAGAGACTCTCAATTTTTCGCCTGGTTTTCCACGATTGTGACAACAAAAGAAACTTTTGTCAAAGTGCGACAATGCTCGTTCTAAAGGCGTTCTCAATCAGTCTCCGTTTTCTTATGAGGTCTCGACTTTCAAAAACAGCAAATGTCATTTCAATTGAAAATCGCTGACGTGCTTTCGAACAAGAAATTGTTCTTATCGAGTACACGCGTGCCCGTCGTCGCCTGGTAGTGCGGAAGGCACAAGAAATGAACCCTGAAGCTCGAAAGTTCGCCGAAGACGCGGGACCAAGGCCGACGTACAAAAGGGTCTGCAGAGGAGTGCTGCTTGCACCGGCATGCGGTGGTCTCTGCTCTTGTTGTTCTTCCTCTTAGTCACGGTCCTAGCCGACGACGGTAGGGATTGCTCTCTGTCTAACGCTTTTCAGACGGAGGAGGCTCCTCTGACTCTGGGGGATCCTCCGACTCCAGAGGATCTTCAGACTCCGGTGGCTCATCTGATTCTGGAGGCTCCTCAGATTCAGGAGGCTCAAGCGACTCCGGAGGAGGAGGAGACAGCGGTGGTGGAAGCGACTCTGGCGGCGGCGATACCGGAGGAGGAGGAGGAGATACTAGTGGTGGTGGAGGCGACACTGGAGGCGGCGGCTGGGACGGCGGAGGTGGTCAAGACACCGGAGGAGGCGGAGGAGATACCGGCGGAGGATGGGATCATGGCGGTGGCGACACTGGAGGAGGAGGCCAAGATACTGGCGGCGGTTGGACCGGCGGCAACGACGTCGGCGGCGGCGGAGGTGATACAGGCGGTGGCGGTGGAGATACTGGAGGAGGTGGAGGCGACACTGGAGGCGGTTGGACGGGCGGTGGCGGAGACACTAGCGGAGGAGGAGATACCTCTGGAGGAGGTGGCGATACTGGAGGAGGCTCGACAGGCGGTGGAGGTGATACCGGTGGTGGTGGAAGCTCAGGCGGTGGAGGAAGCGGAGGAACCGATAACGGTGGAGGTGGATGGACTGGTGGTGGAGGAGACACGGGAGGAGGTGGAGGAGGAGGGACGGATACCGGCGGTGGTGGCTCGAATAATGGAGGCAATGATGGAGGTGGCAGCGGCGGCGGTGGAGGAGGAGGCTGGCATCACGGCGATCACGACCACGACGGCCATGGCGGACATCATGGTGGATGGGGTCACGGCGGTATGTTTCAAGCAGTTCAGTATAGCTTCCCAGGGCACCATCACGACCCCTACGCGTCATATGGAGGCTATGGGAATTACCTCTCCTTCATGACTGGGTCATCTGACACTTCATCGTCTTCTTCGTCTTCGTCTTCGAGCAGTTGTGAGTTCAAAACTATGAGTTTCATGGACTTGATCTAGCGAGTAGCTCGTATCCTGGCTACTACGGTGGATACTCTGGCTACAATCAACGCCGACGCGGCATCTGCACTCGTAAGTTTTCATCTCATTCGTTTCAGTAGAACCTTTGTAGAAAACGGATTCTACGATTACGACACGAGGACCTATAGCTGGCCTTGCTATCCCGACGGTGGAGGTGGAGGATCGCAGTGCACAAGTTGGTTTCTTTCGACTTTAAAAGTATTTCTCTCATTTCAGATGCCGGTCTGGTCGACTACTATCAGGGAAGAGCGAGGTATCGCTGCTATTGCAACGGCTGTTATGGTTACCAGTTCGATCAATGTGTACTTCAATACGCCTCCTGCAA
Organism: Poikilolaimus oxycercus; assembly: GCA_034700245.1. Lineage (NCBI taxonomy): Eukaryota > Metazoa > Nematoda > Chromadorea > Rhabditida > Rhabditidae > Poikilolaimus > Poikilolaimus oxycercus. The sequence continues at coordinate 2,547 of JAQIXL010001116.1, forward strand.
TGGTTGATTGCCCCTTCCTTCAAAACTCTGAACTATAGCCGGCATGCCAGCTCAAACTAGTCAAGTGGCTCAAACGGCTTACTCGTCGATGTACTCGCCCGCCTACCGCGGCTACACGGCTCAATATCGAGGAATGGCTACTACGGGACAGTGCACGAGTAAGCTTGGCTCTCTTGTCTTGGTCAGCTGAGTTTGTTTCAGATATGGGCTTTGTGGACTACTACGGGGGTCGAGCCCGTTATCGATGCAACTGTCCGGGTTATGGAATTGGTTATCAATTTGACGGGTGTCAAATGGCATATGCTTCGACGAATGGATGAACTGGGCGTATTATCTTACAACCGATGGTGGTGAACGACTTCGCAGATAAAATGTAAACCTCAAGAGTGTCTTGAATTGTCTTTCTGCACACTTCAACAAATCGGTTTCATCACGACTTAAAAAGCCGCAGATCATCTCTATTTTGCTTACTGACCAAAATGAAGTTTGAATTTTCGTCGTTAGAATGAGATGCCGGCAACTGAATGAGATTCGTGGGACAAATGAAATACGCTTCAATGCCAAGTTGAAAGCGTGAGATGGCCGCACTTTCTGTTATCTTCTTGGCAGGTGGTGAAGTTTAGAATCCAAAGTGGTTCCTTGAAAGTAAGAATGTATGTTTCACCAATTGCATATGTAGTTGTTGTTAATCGCGTGGGGTTTGTTGTAGCGGTCCTCGTGTTGGTAAAAAGTCAAAAATCGCGAAACTTTTGATCACCTGTAACCTGTATTATTGCTGTTGTAAGATCGTTTCGTTTGGCGAAGAATAAGGAGGAGAGAGCGTAAGTTCAGATGATCACTGCCTGCGATCTTACTGCTCGCTTCCCGACTTCCTCTCTGCACTTCTGCTGTCCACCTTTCAGAAGCATGGCTCTGCTCCTTGTCTTCATTCTGTTCTTGAGCGATGGATATTTTGTCTCCGGTTATTAGTCGACGTTTATCGCTTCGTGTTTTAGGCAATGGCAGCAAAGAGGAACATGGAGGCGCCGGCGGCAAGGGTGCTGATAGCGGAGAACACGGCGGCAAGGGCGATAGCACCAACAACTAGAAGGATCATGTACGTATGTTCCGTATCGAGATTCAAGCGAGATATTTCAGAATGGACTTTGCACCATGCATTTCCAAAAAACTCACCGCCTACTGGAGATGAAGTTTGTGGAGTTTCAAGTCTTTTTTCATGTTCTCGAGCATTTCAAACCGCATTTCAAAAAAATACATTTCAAACCGCATTTCAAAAAATTATAATTCCAGCGATTGGGATCTTGGTCTGATTGAGTATCCAATAACATGCGACGTCCTCGTTGCCGCTGTCAGTGCGGCTCCTGTGACGTCAGTTATGAGGTCGACCTGGCGAAATACCTATTCTGAACAACAGTGCACAAGTTTGAATTCTGACTAAAAGTTGTAACAATCGTGTTTAGATGAAGGATTTATCATTATTTCATCAATGGTCGTGCACGCTATCGCTGCAATTGTCGACGCCTCGGTAACAACTATTTTCCAGTTCGATGGCTATCTGACTTTGTAACTTTGCTGCCTGTGTTGCATGTTCTAACTTGACTCCAGTCTTTGCACCTCTTTGAAGTCGAAGTAAATATGACGTTCAGTTGAAAGTCCTTGCGTTCATTCTGGGTTCACCATGAACTCTCGGGCGAGCGCGCCCAGAGTTTGGCGAAGCGATCCCCCCTGTCGAAGTATAAAAGAGTCGCGGTGTGAAGAAACAGAGACACCTAAGATCATGCCGAAGTTCATAATCACGCTTATTTTCTTGCGAATCGTTTTCGTCTGCAGTGGTGAGTTGCCTTGCAAGTAAAAGTCTCTTTCAGAGCACCACGGCGGCGGCGGCGGCGGAGGGGGTGACAGCGGCGGCTCAAGCCATAGTCACTCTGATGGTGGCGGTGGAGGTGGAGGAGGCGACGGCGGTGGACATCACGATCACGGAGGTGGAGGTGGAGGCGGAGGAGGTGACAGTGGAGGAGGCTGGCATCACCATGGAGGGCACGATGGAGGAGGCGGTGGAGGCTACGATGGAGGTTCATTAAAAGAACAATCTAAAACATTTTCTAGGCCATCACCACCACCACGATCCATACTCATCCTACGGAGGATATGGCAATTACCTTGATTTCATGACAGGAACGGGCAGCTACTCTTCTTCTTCATCATCTAGCAGCTGTAAGCTTGAAGTTGCGCAATAAGCTGCTTTCAGCGAGTGATGACTATTCGAACTACTATGGAGGCGGAGGTGGAGGAGGATACTACGGCGGATATCAGCAAACTGGCTACGGCGGAAGCTGCATGAGTAGGTCTTATCGAGCGCACAAGTTTCACTTTCATAGATGCCGGTCTGGTCGACTACTACCAAGGACGAGCACGTTATCGCTGCTACTGCAATGGATGCTACGGCTATCAGTTCGACATGTGTGTCCCTCAGTATGCCTCGTGCAATGGATGATTTTGTCGTGACGTTTGAGCAAAAATAGCAATCATGAAGAAATAAACAAGATCTTTCAATTAGCAAAAGCGCAACACACATCATACTTCGTTCACTGTGTCTTTGAAGATCGTCACTAGCTACCTACTAGTTTTAAATTTCTCTTCCATTACTGTGACGCCACTCCGGCAGCACTTTGGCCAAGACGGTCAACTGGTATTTTGGAACGAAACCAAGAGAACTGTGGTGCAAGTGATCGACATTCAAGGGGTCAGGGTGATCTTTAGAGGCGTGTTTGGCGAAGTTTCCTCGAGACGGGCATAAAAGCTGTGCCCAGCTGTCGAAGTTTAATACTTGCGTCATGGCGAAAGTTCTCTGCATGCTTATAGCTTTTGTGCACGTGCAATTCACGCTCGGTTAGTGTTGCCGCTTTGCCCATTTTTCCTTGAAGGTAAGAAAGGTGGCGGCGGAGACAGTGGAGGAGGAGGAGGAGGCAGTGGAAGCAGTATGTCCCACTTCTCTAATCGGAAAGTTTCTTAGGCTCCAGCAGTGATCCATACGCTTCATACGGTGGCTACGCGGGTTTCCTCTCTTTCATGACGTCCTCAGACTCTTCATCATCTTCGTCGTCTTCTGAAAGTACAAATATCAGCAGCTTTTTATTTTTCTTCTAGGCGTCAGTTTGGATGAATTCTTGTGCACACTCAATCGCAATTGTTATTCGTCTCCTCCAATGAATACAATCAATTATTACACTTATGCTGGAGGCGTTCTCAGTACCAGTGGACTGTGTCAGCGTAGGAGAGAAGCTGTTTAGACATCAATAAATCTTAGGGCTGGAACAAGTGGGCTACTATCCAAATGGTCGACCGAGATACGGCTGGCTGCGTCCAGATTCGAACGTCTGCAGCAGTAAGTTGCCACTTTTATCGCTTTCATCTTTATTCAGCTATTGACATCGAGGACTATGTTAACGGTCGGCCACGTTACCGGTGCTACTGTCCGCGCTACGGTGTCAGCTTCCAAATGGACATGTGCTCAATGACCAACGTCCAAAGTGGCTATTATCAGAGTGTACCGGCCCTATATTCAAGTCCGTACTCGAGTGCACCGACTTTAGCCTATAATCAACAATGCACTAGTAAATCAACGTTTTTCATAATGATGGCTTTAGATCAAGGATTTGTTGACAATTACAATGGGCGAGCACGATATCGTTGCTACTGTTCCGGTTATGGGATCGGATATCAATTTGATTCGTGTCTGATGGCGTTTGCCGCTGTTGGCAAATAAATCAGTTTACAGTCAATAAAATGGTTCGGATTATTATCACGCACATTTGACAAAACACAGCGATGTTTGGTTTCGAAGAGGAAGAGATGGCTGGTGCAGTCGGTCAACCATCTAGCGATCGCGTGACCTTTCTCAAGTGTTCGGCGAAGATGCTCAAGACAAGGAATAAAGGTTGATTATTGCCACTGCGGTGGAAGAGTCTACACCATGCAGACACTGCTATTTCTCATTCTGCACGGTCTAACGTTTACAATTGGTGAGCTTAAAAGACACCTTTGATAAATTTTGTCTAGCGAAGAAAGGCGGTGGAGGAGATGGCGGTGGTAGTGACAGTGGAGGTAGTACGTTTTTTCTTTTTAACAATAAGAGACTCTGGCCAGGTGGTTCGAAAAGTGATCCCTATGCCTCGTACGGTGGTTATGGCAGCTATCTCTCCTTTATGATCGGATCGACGGATCCTTTGACGCAATCATCCGCTTTTGACGGTACTAGAGTCACTTCACTTTTCACTTCATTGCCCTTGCAGATGAGCCCACATACAAAACCCACTACTACACCTATCCTGGAGGTGTACTGAGCACCAGCGGAGAGTGCCAAAGTAAGACAACTCGGCGTTTCATCTAGACGTTTAAGAACTCGAACAATTGGGTTATTATCCAAACGGAAAGCCCATGCATCGCTGGTATTGTCCTGACTCCAACGTCTGCACGAGTACGCCGATCTCTGAAGAATTTTGCAAAGCGTTTCAGCGATTGATTTCGAAGATTACTACAACGGTCGACCTCGCTACAAGTGTTATTGCCCAAGCTACGGCGTGAGCTATCAAGTCGATGGATGCTCCATGTATAACGCTCAGTATGGCTATGCCGAGCCGAGTGCCGGACCGTATTCGAGTCCTTCAAGATCGTCCAGCGCCGTTTCCTATCCGAGCGGTTACCAATATTCCCCACATCCACCTTTAGTCAATCAGCAATGCACAAGTGAGCTTACTTCTTATGCGAGACTCTGCTTTAGACCAAGGATTTGTAGACTACTACAACGGACGTGCGCGATATCGGTGCTATTGCCCTGGTTACGGGATTGGATATCAGTTTGATTCTTGTCAAATGGGTTACGCCACAGTTTCCGGTTGAATAAACCTGAATGAGAATAAATGAATTTGTTTGCCAACGCGGTTTATCGTTTTAGTCAAGAAAGAAACGCTGTGAACTATGGTGTAGAGGACAGCGAGACGACGGGGTGCAAGTGTTCGGCCATCTTGGGGTCAATGTGATCTTTTCTTCGGCGAAGACGTTGGCAGCTAGAATAAAAGTTCTTAGCCTTGCTCTCGGGGTCAAATGCATTACATAAGAATGACTACTCTCTCTTTACTTCTCACTTGGTGCGGTGCGACGTTGGTAATGGGTAAGGTCCGTTACGAATTCATTCCAAGTTTTGTTTTGCAGCGAAAGGAGGTCATGGAAGTAATGGAGGCGGTGGCGGAAGCCATCATAGCGGCGGACACGACACCAACTTGCCTTTGGACAGACACTGTAAGCAGTGTTATGTGCCATTTGAAGTTGGACACATGTTTAGTGATGGGTTGGGGCTCGTCAACCGGCAGCTCTGGTGGAAGTAAGACTTTTTATTGTTCCAAGACCTCTTTTAGCTATTGGCATAAGCCAATTGTTATGTGAACTCTTTCGCAACTGCTATTCGTCTTCGTCGTATTCCTATCCATCCAATTATTACTCTTCTGCGGCAGGCGCCCAGTGTCAATGTAAGGAGCGCTATTTTTGGTCAAAATAGCATTGCAGAACTTGAGCAAGTCGGTTATTATCCGACTGGGAGGCCAATGCACCGCTGGTCTTGTCCGGACTCTAACGTTTGTACGAGTAAGCTTCAGATTTCAGAGGGCGAAAACGATTCAGCGATTTATTTCGAAGATTACTACAATGGCCGACCGCGTTACAAGTGTTATTGCCCACGCTATGGCGTCAGTTACCAGCTCGACGCGTGTTCAATGTACAATGCTCAAAATGGCTACGCTGAGCCAAGTGCAGGACCCATGTCAGGCCCATCGAGATCGCCCAGCGCCGTCTCTTATTATCAAGGGAATTATCACCAATCACAACAAACCTCCTTTGCCTCGTTTCAACAATGCACCAGTAAGTCTCTTCACGTTTTGTTCGAGACAAACTTTAGATCAAGGATTTGTCGACTACTACAACGGGCGGCCTCGATATCGTTGCAATTGCCTTGGCTACGGTGTTGGGTATCAGTTCGACAGCTGTCAACTGGCGTATGCTTCATCGAATGGCTGAAACCTGGAACATTGCGATGCTCATACAATTCCAATGGATTAGCTTCCTTGATGGAATCTTCTTTTTTGTGAACGGTCGGAAATTTCACCGAGACATTAGATACAGCATCGGCAGCAAAATAGCAATACATACATACTTGACATCTTTTGTATAAAAAAAACTATGAACTTCGGTGTTCGAAAACGCCAGACGGCAAGTACAAGCGACCGACCATCTTAGGGTCAACGTGATCTTGTGGCGTCTTCGGCGAACTCGTTGTTGATGAGAATAAAAGCCCGAGAGCATGCTCTCGAGGTCAAATGTCTAGCGCCATGAAGACTGCTCTCTTAATACTTCTCTCTCTGTCGACTTTAACGGTGGTCTTCGGTAAGCCTTAATATTTCTTTTGAGTAGTTTGTTGCAGCTAAGGGAGGCGGCGGTGGTGGAGGCGGTGGTGGAGGAGGAGGAGGAGGAGGAGGTCACGGAGGAGGCGGCGGCGGTCATGGAGGCGGTGGTCATGGAGGCGGAGGAGGACATCACGGTGGACATGGTCATCACAGCCATAGCTGGAGCTCAGGTAATTTTTTTTGGTGTACTTAGCAACATGAGAAAATTTAGGATCGGACTTTGGAGGCACGACGGGCTCGAGCGACACAGACTCTGAAAGTAATGCAATGTTTTGCGATTTTACTAAAATCGCTTCAGGTCTGAGCGTACCAGAAGTTTTACGTTGGCTCTTTGGCAACGGCCCTTCGACTTCTTCGTCCTATTCAACACCGGCGGTTCAGTACTATGCGTATCCTGGAGGCGCTATCAGCACAAGCGGGCAATGTCAAAGTAAGCCCGAATCTTTTACTGAGAGCTTTTAGGACAAGAACAAGTCGGCAGCTATCCGAATGGGAAACCAATGTACCACTGGTTTTGTCCGGATTCAAACGTCTGCACAAGCAAGTTGAAAGAAGTGAAATTGGAAAGTGCATTCAGTGCTCGACTTCGAAGACTACTATAACGGTCGCCCGAGATACAAGTGTTACTGTCCGCGCTATGGAATCAGTTACCAGCTTGATTCGTGTTCCATGTATTACGCGCAATATGGCTCCATTTCTCAAACCGTTGGACTGTACTCTTCGGGCCAAGCGAGTTATTCCAGCACCGGATATCAGTATCAATATTCACAGCAAAGCCCCTACGCGTATTCGAGTCAACAATGTACGAGTGAGTGTCTTCACATGTTCGACGTTAGTTTTAGACCAAGGGTTTGTGGATTACTACAACGGGAGAGCTCGGTATCGTTGCTATTGTCCTGGCTATGGTGTTGGATATCAGTTTGACGGGTGTCAAATGGCGTATGCCTCTGGCTGATTCCAACAATCTTTTTGTGCTTTGTTCTCATAACATAAAGACAATCACCTAATCCATTATTAGCTGCTAATAATGCCCTTGCAAATAGAAAAACCATACTTTCGTCTCTGGTCTTCCTACGACGGCGGAAAGGAGGCCCTTCTTGCTCCTCTTTCGCACGCAGCGTCGAGAGTGCGACATCGTCGTTAAAGGCAGCGTCACCGTCCCGAAACACTCTCTGCCAAACTTCGCTCGTGCGCGCCTCGAGGAAGAAAACGCCAGAAAACGCCCCATTGAAACAGGCTGCGAGTCGTCAAGAAGACATCAACAAGTGTACGCAGAGAGGAGAATTTTCCTGATTTCGATTGAGAGACCGACTTCTCCCTTCAAAACGCAGATTCGCATGTCGCAGTCGCCTTTTTCCTTTCTTTCAATCTTCCAATTTCTACTTTCACTTATTTCTTATTTGTCAAACGACCATCGGCTTTCAGAATGTACCTTTTCGTAATTATGATGTTATTGGCAGCTGGAGCACTTCACGCGCAGCTCATCGTCCCGTCCCTGGACACAATTCCTGTGCGAGCGAGAACACTTCTCGAGCAGCAGTTGCTTAGCCAAGCAGTGGACAAAAGACTGGTCAACCCGTACAGGGTCTTGGGCAGGACGCCATATGGAGAGCTGCTCGTGCCCATTCTGCCCGTGAAACCACGAATCGCCCCGCCACGCCGCTTCAAATCGCTTGAACAATGCAATGTTGTCTGCATTATTCGCTGCGACAGACAAGGAGTTGCTCATGAGTGCACCGAAGTCTACGAGGACGCCGACTCATCTGCATCGTACATCTGTGTTTGTTATGGTTAATTTATGAGATGGTAGGATACGAATGGTGATAAATATTTCGTCTTTGAACTTGTTGCGTGCTAAAGTATGACTTTTCAAGGTTGAAACTATCAACTTCATCACTCGAGGAGCATTCCTACGTTCGCGATACCAACTTTTATTATAGCGTTTTCGTCCTGAACAATGCATGCTAGAGAAAGCTTTTACCATTCGAAGAAGGGACGTCACGGCGTTTTCTTCCGCTCGGCGTCTTCACAGTGGCAACGCGCTGAATCGCCAAAGCAGCCGCAAATCTCGCCGGGTCGACAGTATTTTAATGGATTTACCCAAGGGTTACATGAGCGTAGCGCAGTGACAAGTAGCAAAATGCCAATCAGCAAGAGGATTAACGCCGAGAGTTGCATTTTGAAAGTCGCTGCGCTTTTAAGCTGCGCATTAAAATGAACAAGCGTGACAAAAGGCGTGTAGCGCTGAGCATTGGAACGTGGCATCGACAACTGCTTCCAGAATCCGAAATGACTTTCGATTAGAAAAATTTCACAAAAGAAGAAAACAACTTCGTACCGGGTTTTCCTGCCTTGATTAGAGGAAGCCGTCATTTCTTCTGAACGCCGCTTTCGTTTCTTAGCTACCTCAACCGTCAGAGTTTTCTGCCGACATTGTTGAAAATCTGTATTTATCAACGACATAATGGAATTGTAGACGCCTATCAAGGCGACGGGCGATTACCAATGTCTACCAGCAAGAGGGAAGGGTGTGTCGTCACCGTTAAAGTTGGAAGCCGTCACCAGGCGCCATCTTGAAACATTGCCAACTTTTCTCTACCGCCTCGAGCAAGAAAACTTTCAGTGAAACAGGATCTGCAGGCATCAACATGTGTATGAAGAGAGAATTTTTCCCTCTTCGATTAAGAGTGCAATTTGCCCGCAAGAAAGGCGCATTGAAGGTGCCAGCGTCTTCTTTCCTTTTCCAAACTTTTGCTTCATTTTTGTTTGTCTATTTTGACGGATGTATTGTAGATGCTTTCTATTCTTCTTGTCTTTTTGTTGGCAGTGACATTAGCAGCAGAAGGACTTCATGCTCAACTCATCGTCCCATCAATAAACGCTCTTCCAGAGCAAGGACAAGCTATTCGCGGAAAACCGCAGCTGATTCTACCTGCACCGGGTCAACAAATTCCGACTTGGTTTATCTATCCGGCATTGGGACGAACCCCGAAGGGGGAACTGCTTGTTCCAATGGTGCCGTTGAGGCCGCCAAACGCCCCGCTGAGGCGCTTCAAGTCAAAAGATCGATGTGATCTCGTCTGCATCGCTCGCTGCGATAAGCAAGGAGTTACCAATGAATGCGTGGAAGACTACGAAGCCGGTGACTCGTCTGTCGCTTATGTTTGTGTCTGCTATAGTTGAGGCATGCTCTGTAACAAAATATTAAGATAAAGATTTCATAGTTTACACCATTTTTCTCACAAGTGCGAACAGCGTGAATAAATGGACACCTGAGACAAGTGTGAAAAAAACGAACAATTCATGCCCCGCAATAAATGCTCAGCATTCTTTTCCTCTTCCATCCCTCACTTTCTCTCCTCGCCCCCTCCTCTTCAAGTGGTACCGCAGACGTGTATTTCAACGTAGTGACGGAGTATTTTGACCACTTGAAGTTTACGCGAAAATGACGAATCCAATATTGTCGTTCGTTGAGAGAACACAAACATATGTTGGAGAAACATCATTTATTTGGTTCTGAAAAGTCTCGTTTGTTGGTGCTCGCGGTCGTCTTGAAATCGGCGATCTTTTCTTTTATGATAAGTGAAACTTCTCTTTAGATGCGTTCTACACTTTGCACCATTTTGATGGTCGTGATGCTAGCAGAAAGAATTGACTCAGCAATGCCGGTCCGCCGATCTCTACCCGGATCTTCAGATGGACAGCTTATGAGTAAAGATGCTTGCGATTTGGTCTGTCCCTACGAGTGCGAGAAGCTTGCCGAACCGTCTATCGCGCATGAATGTCTTGCCAAATTCTCAGACAACTTACAATCAGCTCGGTTTTCCTGTGTTTGCTATCATTGATCTCGTTTTCGCGAATAAAATTGCGTTGTGATTGAAAAGGAAGAATGAGTGGGCGACCGAGATGCCGAAAAACCTTGATAGAAAAAGGCGGCGGGCTATTGCCGCCACTTCCGAAACTTTCTCTGGAACAGTGCCTCGTCAACAACTTTGAACTTACCAACTGAAATGAAGAAAAAGAACCTAATACGAGGGGGAAAGAACTGCGAATACAGCCATTGACACTCTCGGGCTTAAACTTTTAGCGACAATCTAAGGGAAGCAGCTCTTTTAGATTGTCGCCTTAATGTTAGCAGATTCAACTAATGAGCGGGAGTCTGCCTGCTTATAAAGTCGGGCACAACAAGCATCATGCTCATTTTCAAAGTCATTCAGCCCGATTCTCCCTGGCCACTTTTTGCACCTATGTACTTCTATTGTACGACCAGGGAGAATTGCACTCTGGCCTCCGCTGATCTACGGGCCATGTTGTGTAGATCAACGGAGGTGCGAGGGAATTTCTCTCTGCGTTGACAATAGCAACGCTCTACTCTCGACTTCATCTTGAGAGCAGCAATCAGGGAGTTGCTAGCGACTCCCACAGCAAGGATAACAAAAGACTCTTTAAAACTCACAACCTTTAACACCGTTCAATGCTCTGCAACCACAAGTTAGCCACAACTTTCCCCTTTGTGCAGGACGATATGGCGTGACAAGGAGAAGTCAGGACGAGCATCCCGGTTGTTTTTCTTTGTTTGCCACGCCGGACTGGAAGACGTGAACACTGCCGACGTAAAAGAGTTCATCTAACCTCGACGGGGCAAACCGGCACTGGAGAGGTTTTTTCATGTTCGAAACCTGCTGACAACGTGGTTAAGGTTCTCGATAAAAGATCCGCCGAGAAGAGCCTTCAACACAGTTGGCAAGTCGTGCGTAGGCGGCATGCTCTCTTCGCGCGTTTTCTCTGTTTTAAAACTGATTTGGATGCTTTCAGAATGCGCTTCTTCCTCATCTTCTCGCTCCTAGCCCTGCTCCTCATTGCCGGACCGGCCCTCGCTAAGGAGTGGGACAATATTGAAGACTGTAAGGAGGACTGCAAGGAGTACGAGTGCAAGAACCGAGGCTGGAAGTGTACGCCGAAGAAGGACAGCTTCGGAGATTTCATGTATCACTGCACCTGCAAATAGGCTCCAAGTCGATCTTAAATAAAGTCTCCAGAGCCCCCTCCCTTCTTCGCTGTGGGAAAATTGAGGCAGCTGGTGGCTATTGGGCAGAAACTCTTCAAGAAGCAGCAGGCCAAATTAATTTAAAAATTATCCCTCACGCTGATATGTTTCGCTGATCATTCAGGTCGAAAGAGATCGAGGCAGCGGAGGTGCCAAGTGGAGGCAAAAGAATCGGGCTCAGCCGGGGATTGAACCCGGGACCTCTCGCACCCAAAGCGAGAATCATACCACTAGACCACTAAGCCACGAATGTCGCGTGCTAGAACGCTGTGAAGTGAGTGCGCTAACAAATGGGTCAAAATACGCTATTTCTTCGTTTACGAACAACTTCATAATGCAAACAAATAAAAAAGTAAATATTTGAATGCGGCCTTCAGAGTTCTTCGCTGTGGACAAGGCGGGTGGTTGTGATGCCATCGGGGTCCAAGATCTGGATGCAAATGCGGCGAACAAAAAACGCTTCTGAGTGGTTGAAGACGACGAAGGAGCGTCTTGAAAGTAACAGTGGGTATGCATAGAAAAGAAGTCGACCTTCACGACAAAACAGGCTCATTGCTGACGCCCTCAAGCACGCTTTTTACCGAGAGCCAGTGAATAAAATGACTGCGAGTGCACTAGAAAAGGTTCATTGTATCGGCTTGTCGCATTTCGGTTACAGCGAATTCAACAACGAAGTCGGAGGGAAGTCTGATTGGCGCTCTTCCATTGCGGTTCTTTCAGTTCCTTCGTGTTTCTCCCGAGATGCCTAGTTGATTGCTCAAAGCCTCTCGAGCCGGTTTGCAGTTATTGCGCGGAATTGTTTAGCGTTCTACTGCTGCCATTTTGTTCCCTCTTTAGACAAACGTTCAAAGGTCGACTCAGAGTATCGAACTCGCATCAGCTAGCGAGTCATATCAGCTGGATAGACCGTTTTTCAATCCTACACACATAACAGTCTGATAACGCCTGTAGTAAAGCTATGTATTGTAAAGGTCTGAGAAGATTATTCTTTGCCCTTTTCTGCACAATTAGTACATCACACGAAGTCAACCACCTTCGAGACATCAGCACTCCCGCATGCGCCTCCTGCTGACGGCTGCCTCTTCGTCTCGTCGTCTGCTCCCTCCAGCCTCTTCCATGCTAAAGGTCGCGTCTCTTTGAGGCGGCCGTCTCTCTCTCCCCCGTCTCTAACGGGACGAGTCGAATTCGTGCATCTTCCATTGAAAACAAAATAATGCCTTGCTGAATATTTGCAAAAGAAGGAAAATAGCTGGAACAAAAGCATCGCATGAAGTCGGCAACACTTCTAAGCTTCAAGGAGTAAAAGAATCGGGCTCAGCCGGGGATTGAACCCGGGACCTCTCGCACCCAAAGCGAGAATCATACCACTAGACCACTAAGCCACGAGTGTGGCTGTTTTCGGAAGTGTATAGAAAGGGCGCGCATGTAAATAAAACGTAAACAAGAATGAAGTCTCCCATTTCTGGTTTTGGAACGTCGCCGAGAGAGGCAAATTGGTCAGGCGCGATGCCAATGCGCCTGCGTCGATAAAGACGAAGAAGCATGCTGATATTCAGAGAGTGTTGACATACTTGTTTACAATTACCGGTTTTGTCGTAAGTAAAAAAAAGAGTTGAAATGCAAATTGCGACTTCTACCCTTGTTCCCTTCCGCTGACGCTACTTCTCGAGGTTGAATTGTTTCTCTTCTCGAAAGAGTTCATCGACGAACGATTAAACACCAAGAAATCACAGAGAGCTCCACATGACACTCGCGCATCCTGTTTGTGGGGAGAGCGCCTAGTGAGCACGGAACCGTCGTGGCTCGCCTCCTCAATAGAGATTTTGCTTGTTTTATTGTCTTTTCTGCAATTTCAAAAGGATTTTTTTCTCAACATTATTGTGATGATTAACTACTGGCTACTTCTTTCTGTTATCCTTTTTGTTCCTGATGCTGGTAAGCTTGAGATGCTTTACTAGGATCTGTAGAATTTGAAAATATTCAGGCGCTCGTCGACCAATTTTCAAACGCGACGTTTTGAGGTTTGTTGTCGAATACACACTCGAAGATTCACGCGAGCAGTATCGAGAATGCCGATCCCTGGATGAATATTGATGGTCGAAATTACTATGACGGCTCCTTCAGCACAATTCAGGGCAAAGCAGGTGCGATTGGCTTTTTCAAAGAGATTTTATGATCAGGAGAGTCTATTTGCACGCTTCGAACGCTTCGATTTCTTATCGAGAGCGGCGTCGACGCGAGTCTAATCAATGGCGCCATTGAAGTGGAGACAAAACCGGAAATCGCCGCTGAAGGCTTGCACGACAGCGAGGAAGCGGCAATCAATGGAACAATTCTGAGAACTGTTCGCTTCTATGTTTCAAAAGAACGCTTCCTTGCAGATCCTAGGAGTAGATTCAAAGCCAACGATCATTGCCTGGCCTTGCAAGATTACAGAGGATTGCTGCGGGCTGCGCTGTTGTGCCCTACAAGTTGAGCAAAGTCGCTTGTACAAGTAAGCTTAATTTTGACAGCGGCATCGAAGTCAGAGAGCTGAGTCCATGGCTAAAAATCAACGATGAACTCTACTACGACCAGACAAGAGAGATTAATTACGTCAGCGAGATTCGAGGTGACCTCAAGCCAGAAGATCAATTTTATGTTACAGGCGAAGTCGGTTGCAAAATAAGAACTAACGACTTCTTCAACAACAATTCCGTTTACTTCAACGACCTTAAGGAAACGTATCATATCGAACGTTTCTTGAATCGGGCACCGGAAATCAGCGGAGTCAACGCGACAGACGCAGCTGAATTAAATCGAACTTTTCTTCACTATGTAAGGTTCCAGAAGATTTGACGAAGTGCACATTCAGTTGACTTCAAATTCACCGAAACCGGCAGAGATCTCATGGAAATGCACGGAACGCGATGAAGCTTGCTGTGGAATCGGGTGTTGTGTTATAAACGAGCCAGATGGGATCCGTCGGGTCGAGGTCATATTGTCAACAATTTTCATATTTCTCAACGTAGCGTTATAAATAAGTGATTTTGGCGATGTAGGAATTCGGCTGAACAAATCCAAAGTGTTGAAGCGCGAAACGTGTCAAGTTTGCTGACGGGCGAACAAAATATGAGTCAGTCTCCTAGAAAGGTGTTATTCTCGATGCTTCGACGCGGTTATCAGCGCTCTCGCTTGCCTGCATCTCCCCTTCCCCCCCCCCCCCCGCACACGTAAGATACCCGTATTTCATAACAACTTTCCTGATCACGTTACGCCCGCTAATCTCGAAGTTTTCGCTTTGTCTTCGTTTCGAGCGGTTGAGTCTGACTACCAATTTATTCTTTTGCAAGCCTGAAGTGAAGATGTCTGAATGTCCGGTTTGTTATGAGCACTACACAAGCTGGTGGCATCCGTATCGATGGATCTATGGTATCGAAAACAAACTCCTTCTCTTATTTCATTTAGGCAAGACAAATCGAAAAATGGAACTTTATTGCGGTCATCCCTTATGTCGTAGCTGTACTATTCGAATTTACCAAAATACGGAAGCTAGGTAAGCGCAAAAATTGTTAATGAGCTTTCAGCGTTCCTTGCCCGTTATGCTGTCAACATAGCTTCTTCGAAACGCGCTCTCAATTTCGAGAGTTTCTAGTCTCTTCACAAGGTTGGTTTTGTATGAATTTTACACTGACTTGATTTTAAGACGATCGAGACTATTTCGTTCGCAAGCGCGCCGAAAATGAGGTTCTACTAACTGTTCCTGGTGTAGTCGAGCGACTCAGCATGCAAAACCCTCAACGCTGGGAAGAAGCAGGCGAATTATTACGAAATGCACGAACCGATATCTTCGGTCAACGCGACGAAGGAAATGACGACATCAGCTCGGCGAGTATGGATTTCACCCTGACGTCGGCGTTGATTAACTGCACTTCTTCGGTGCTCTCAAATACGTAAGCACAAATTTTTTTTCCAGATCACGAAGGTTGATTCAGGTCCTTACAATCTATTGGTCTCATTATTCTCATTCTCGCAGTTGCATTCACGACAAAAAGATTCCACTATCTGTTTGAATCCGAAGAAGCCGAAGCAGCTGAGAACTTCGAGACGTTTAAGCCAATATCAAAACGGGTGGAAATCCAAAAAGTAAGAGAGCGTCTTTGAGCTTGTATTGCTTTAGGAATTCGGTTTAATGACTTATGGACTAAGCCTTATGGATTCTCAAACCAGCATTCATCTCGAGCAACGCATTGTCGAACGCTTGGCACCTATTATGGATTGGCGGCTTCGCCGTGTTGTTGCACCCATTCGTGATCAGCGTCGAGGTAACCTTCAACAGATTTTCTTCAAACAACTGTTCTTAGAAAACTGTTCGTCCAGTTGGGCCTTCGCAATTGTTGCCATGATCGAGTCTCTGATTGCAATCAATCGCGGCTACCTCGCTCAGCTTTCGGAGCAACAAATCATCGACTGCACGCCAGATCTTGGCTGTTCGGAAGGAAACGCTTATGATGCTCTTCATCACATTATGCAAAGTGGAGGAGCAGTGGCGCCGGCGGAGGAGTATCGATACAAAGCTCGCAAACAAACATGCCGGCATTGGCGCCGAGAAGTAAGGTTTTTCTACACTTATACAAAGAGTTGAAAACTTTCAAAACTGAATTATTATTGAAGGTTGCTGACGGTTAATTTTAGGCGAGCATCAAGAACTTCGGTGTTCTAGACGAGGATGAAGATGAGATCGCCCGCTGGGTTCAAAACGTTGGCCCTGTTGTTGTGAGTGAGTGCTTAGGTATTTTGAGCCTCAGCTAACCAAACCTTAGTCTTGTACTAACAATCGGTTTCAGCCGTCAAAGTGGGTCTTTCGTTTCTGGCTTGTGACTCGGACAAAATCTTGGAGGAGCATGACTGCACCGCTATTCCTGGGACCAATGTGAGACTTTTTGAGTTCCGAGAACTCTTATAGGGCGACCTCGGTCGACAGGCGCTCACGCTTGTCGGTTTCGGCGAGGAGAACGGCGTCCGATTCTGGATTGCTCGAAACTCTTGGGGCAAGCACTGGGGCAACGGTGGGTACGTTCGGCTTCGACGAGGAATCAACTACTGCGATCTTCTCGCTGAGCCTGTTGCTGTTACTGTCTAAGAATCATACTTTTTGTCATGAAACAGGAAAAGATTAGATAAACTTTCAACTTGTACTTGCAAGTGTTTTTTTTCTGCGATTCAGTGCAATAAAATTCTACTTCTTGCAATCTTAGAAAAAAAAACAATTAAGGCTTTGTAACTGAAACTAAATCCTCTGGTTAATGCATGGACAAAGGAGTGAACAGGATCAGGTGAGATAGACACATTGGGCAGGAAAAATGAACAATGCCTCGCCCAGCTGACGCTGGTTTCAAACGCTGACTCAAGTTAATATAAGATCGGGCAGTGTTTGCCCGTCGAAGGTTATCAGCTAGGCGCTTTGCGAGCGTTAACGTTTGGACACAGCCCATGGTGTAGGCATTTCGCCATCCGCGGTTCTCCTTGCAGGCCGCTCTTCGACTGGATTTCACTTGACAATTTTCATGTTTTGTTTTTGAGCCTACAAATTGCGATTATGTCATCGGCAACTGAACGGCTAAAGGCTTGGCTAGAGCTCGACAACGCGACGCGTGGAATGGGTATCAGTGACCGCAGAGGTGGGCCGTATGATTACGCCACCTTACAATTAGCTTATTTTTTTTTCAGTTATACCTACTTCGAGATGACCGAGGCGTAAACGACAGTCCTAGCTCGACGGTTCTGGATTCCATCTCTCCGTTTTCTCAATTTATTGATAGAACATCATTGTTCTGTAAAAAGTAGGCACAAAAACTCAACGAAAAATAAAACAAGCAGATACGTGCTCCCGATAGGTATCACTTTCGTCGCTGTTGCTGCTTTCGCAATCGTGAAAGGCTCATATTCCGTTACTCCAGAAACGGAGAGGACTATAGACGACAATTCGGCAGACGTACCAAAAGTTCGCCATTTTGAGCACGAGACCTACAAGCCATCGATGCAGTGGCGACATTTTGGATGCCTTAAAACGGTGAAACAGTTTAGTGAAACATAAGGAGCAACTCCTTAGGTCCATCCAAAGCATTTTCGGCGAATGGCAGATGGTGAGGAGTTGGCGGCATTGGAGGTTTTCAATCGACTCGGTCTTCCTCATAGCGATTATCACCTTCGCTACGCTAAATATGTTCAAAGGCTTGCCCTCTTTTGCTCAAAGAATTTTTGCAGATATAAAATTGCCTTTAAAAACGAGCAAGATTTCGCCGATCGCTTCGACCGATTCGTTTTCAATACCGACCACATCGATCGGTAAGTTTACAGACGTGGGCACGGTCATGTAAAAACAGGACCCCTCCCTCAAAACTTTCCAGCCAGTGGAGAAGGAAAAACGAAAAGGGATGAAGAAGAAGAAGAGGGAAGAGGAAGAAGAAAAGGAGGAGAGAGAGCTTCGTTCGTGACTGCAAGGATTCCGCAGAAACGCGCGCGCGTCAAAATTGCGCGCGCGCTCGTTTTGATCCACCTTTACACGAAATAGTAGTCGTTTCGACTTGCATTGTTAGTGTGGCTATTCGTCGAGTTTGAGGGT
>JAQIXL010001117.1:0-20646 GCA_034700245.1 Poikilolaimus oxycercus
AGCGATAGCTTTTGAGGCGTGCACTTTTTGTATTGTATGAATCGCGAAAGGCGAACCTCTATTCACGAGATGCCAACAGCTAATTTGTTTCTCCAACCGCCCATTTCTGGTTACATATGACTGTATGTCCTTTTCCGGGATAATAGCCGG
The DNA here is from genome assembly GCA_034700245.1 of Poikilolaimus oxycercus. NCBI lineage: Eukaryota > Metazoa > Nematoda > Chromadorea > Rhabditida > Rhabditidae > Poikilolaimus > Poikilolaimus oxycercus. The sequence continues at coordinate 151 of JAQIXL010001117.1, forward strand.
CTCCTCAAAATGGAATAAAGAATCAGAAGATGTATCGCCCACGACATATCATAGAAGGAAACTAGCGGTTAGCGAAAAGCCGGTGGCAACGATAATGAGCCATCAAGACGTGCAACAAGGAAAGGATGAACGCGCCCCTTTATCAGGTTTTGCTACCCTTTCCTTCTCCACGTCCAAACGACAGCATCAAGGTACACGCACTACCACGGCGCTTTTAATGATTAAATGTTCGAGTCACCATCGAGTTCTCAATGAAGCCTTGTCGCTTTCCCCACCCGAATAGGCAAAAGAAAATGAAGGTACGATGCCAAATCATGGCATTCAAAGACGACGTTCCCAAGGCAGAGTTCGGCTCTGGACGATATGCAAGCTTTGCATAAACGTTCATTGGACTTCAAGCTGAAAACGTAGAATAAAGGAACAGAAACTGAGGAAATTGAGGTAGTAGCTTATGAGAAGTGGCTCTTCAAGTACACATAACTTCAGCTGCTCTTGACACGACGTTTGTACAGATGAGGCTTGACGTCGCCGGTGTATTTGAAACTATAAGGTAACCTAAGAAAGGTACAAAAAGCAGACCTAGCCAAAATTTTGGAGACACAACCGTGTGAAATTTGCAACAAGCGCGAGATTTGCCCAACTTTCATGCCAAGTTGACGGCATTCGGCGATCTTCTCGCGTTCGTTCATGGCTAGAGGTACGCCGGGCTTATAGCTGCGACCAAAAACGTTTTTCACTATGGTGCCTAAAATACAATTCTTGCATAAAGTTCACCAGCTCTCGAAATCCGTCTCTTGTCGATGCTTTTGGCGTGCGATGAGTTTGAGATCTTGTCTGACTTGAGGGTTCGCCGCTTTTTGGCATTAGAACGTTTTGAAGAAATCGCAGATGCGCTCATGCTCGGTCTGTGGTTCATTTTTTTGTGCCAGTCAAGAGAGCTCACCCCCAAGAAAGCCAACGTCTGAAGTCACGCTCAAGGCTCTCCAACGATGAAATATCGATGACGCAATTGCAAGTGTTGGGATCTCCAAGACAAATTCTTTTCTTGTCCACCCCGACTTGGCGTTCTGCCATGGAAGCATCTTTGGTTGATTTTGAGGGTTTCAACATTAAAGGCCAAACTCGATAGCGTTGGCTGCAAAATGAGTCTTCAATGGCTTGCACGCATTTCAAGTCAAAGGTATACGCAGAAAATATTTTGTCAATTACCGTAACAGTAGACAAGTATACAAGACCTGAAGAAAATAGGGCTGTAGAATTTAAGTTCACTGCAGTGCCACACCAGAACTCAGAAAATATGTGCAGTGAAAAAGGCTCTCCAAATGATGTTGCACTAAATTCAACAAGAAAAAACCGCAAGCGTCGATCCCTCAACGGGAGATTGAGGCGGCGTACGTGCCTGGTCCTGGAGCAGGTTTCAAGGCAGGGTAACGACTGAGAAGAATTTTGCGCGCTTTGCGACTCTCCCGCTGCCCATCGTCTTCGTCGTTCATTTCCTAGAAACCAACGCTTGCAAGAAAACGTCCAAAACCATACGTGCAGTGGCAGAGGAACCGTGTTTTCAAGCTGCCTGATGCAATGCTCTTGCGACATGGAGAGAGATGTCGTGACAACGCCACGAAACGATTATACCCGTGAAGAGGTTACCCTTGCAAGATCACCTGCTCTTTGTGCATTCAAGATAGCAATTTTGAGTGAAACCTCGCATTTCTTTCTGCCAATCAAAGATCACGGTCGCACGGCGACGTCCAACGTTTCACTCGTTTAACCCAGCGTCTACTCATGCGTGACAGCCGGCATTGAGCAGCGTTATGCTCGCAGGATTTCGTGAAGTGGTGCAAGCTTGAAGGAGATCATCGACGGAACAAAGATCCCGTTTCTTAAGCGATTGCACATGCTATCCCTTTGCCAAATTTATTCATCAACAGATTAGGAAACAAAACAGCATGGCTTACCCTCTCGTTGAATAGGCAGCGAAACTATACGACGTGCCTTCCTCTCCAATTCCCTTATTGGTCAAGACTTGCACATACTTCTCTCCATTAAAAGCCTCCTTCTTCTCGACCAGCCATTCATTGCTCCATTCACTGCTTGATGTCAAAGTTGTCTTGACTCCAAGTCCATCGGCGAATTGCTTGTCCGGCTTGAATGCCGGGTAGAAATAAAGTTTTCGATGTCGCGACTGTTACGACAGTCACGACCTCTTTCTAGTCATCTCGAGAATGGTGCGCGCCAACAAGTAGGCCGTGCTGACGCCTTTGGCGTGCGGAATAAATCTCGAGGCCAGTTCGCGCCGGTCGCGCCGCAAGGCGGCCGGTTTCTCTTTCCGCGCTCTAATCTATGTTCTTTGGGCCCAGTCCCACTCTTGTTGCTCATTGGGACAACGTTCCCTTTGAGGGTTGATAGCTTAACCACTTGTAACACATTGATTCTTGTTATTTGAGGTTTTCCTGTAATAAACTTAGTTTTCCTCATTTCTTTGTGTTCTTGTGGGTTCTAAAGGCTTTCCTCTCTGGGGTTCGTGTTCTTCTTGGCGCTTGTAGTGTTCTCGTCGTCGTAGTTGAGCGCTACGAGCGCGTCGTGCTTCTTGTTGTGCGTGTATAGCCCGGCGGCGCGGTGTGGTCACAGCCCACCGGCCGCCGTGTGCCTTCGTCTTCCGCGTCTGGTCACGTCCAGGCGCGTCTTGAGCACGACTTCCCGCTGTTCCGCGACATTCGAGACTGTTCCTTTCCCTTCACGACTGCTTCTAACCAGCTGCGTACGCCTCTCTGGGTGAGCTTGTTGGCTTTAAAGAAACTCAGATCGTTCGCTGCAAGACCCGCCAGCGTGTCGTCCGTGAGCGTTGTTTCCAGGCGATCGACCCCAAACGTCCCTAGCTTTCTCACGGCTGGATCGCGAAAGAAGGCGTCGGAGAGTCGAACTATGGAACCTGCCAGCACAGAAATCTTCTTTGGTCGAACCATCTTTATGAGCCCTTTAAGTTTTGATTCCTCCAGCTTTCCTCCATCTTCCACACGGACCCCAACATCATTGGCTTTGCCAAAGTTGCTCGTACCAAAAGCAGCAAAAAGAGCGTCGATGTGGTCGTCGCTATAGATGTTCAGAGTGGAGTAGTGCTTATCACGAGCAAAAAGCTTCAACGTTGTTTCGGCGATCTCCAGCTTTGAAGTTCCCTCGCTGAAGTAGACTTCGTAGTTGTCATCTTTGGCCTTTCCCAACTCGACGGCGACGAACCCGCCACTTTTCGTGGGGAATCGGAAAGAGTCGGACTTCCTTGTCGGCTCATTCTTGATTAGACGAACATCCACATGAGCAGTGGTGCCGGCCCAGGGATTGAGACCGGTCAAGACGAGGCCATTTTTTGTGTCCTTGCCGGTGCTTTTTGGGTCGAAGTAGAAAAATACTGTACAGTAGTACGCTGTGTGCTTCAAGAGATAAGCGTCGAGCTTTTCGCGATCGTCTGGAACCGATGCCGTGATTACGAGGAAGAGTTCGAGAACGACAAGCAATAGCAAGGGGACCATTCCACTGCAAAAGTATCATTATTCGAACAAAGAGACCGTACATCACGTAAGCTAATGGTAAAAGGATAAGAAGACCAGCTTCTTGCTTGCTTTTATACACACCACCGCGCGTATTTCTTAATTGTAATCGTCGTTTCTTTTCCTCGGCATGAAAGAGGACACGCCCTAGACACCCGTCTTTCGATGGTTCCGGAGATGCTCTGACAATTCTCCCAAACCGGTTGCCCCCTAGCCCGTCAGCAAAGTCGCCCCATCGCCACTCTGATTGCGAGTGTGACCACGACACTGATCATTCGATCGCCCGAAGAGCGAGGGGCGAATGAAGTCGCGGTTCCGGTCCAAGAAATACACGCAGCCATGGACCGCTGATCATGAGCGCCCTCTATGTGTACAACGTTTTTCCGCCTCCGACAGTTTTGATTCTGCGAACACCAAATAAATCTGAGATCTGGGGGCGTGCATCAAAGTACACAGGCTTTTCCGACCTGTAAGGCGACGAAGAAACACTTGTCGAAGGGGAAGGCACTAATCGTGCGCCCCGCCCTTCCCATGTCAATCGAAGCAAAAAAAGAGGGCTTAGTCAAGAAAGGGCAGAGAGAAATGATTAAGAGAACATATAGTTGAAGCGGCGAATCTTATTCGTTGGAAACAATCCAGATGGAAGTTGACACTTTGTCGGGATGAGCGAGTTGCTCTATGCACACATCTCGTCCTTATCAATCGTTCTCTTTGTTGACAGGAAATTTTGCACGAAACTCACGTAATCGGCAAACGGTTTAACCAAACGTTAAGACTAAATCTTTGAATTTTCCTAACCTTTCACACGCATTGTTGATCTCTTCTCTTTCACTGTTATATGTTTGCTCGATGCCAATTTGCTGAGACTGAAAATCTTTTTCTTTATGCAAAACGTACGGCAGTAGTGAACCAAGAATAAAACTCCGTGGATGCGTGCGTAGCGTTGTGACGCGTAAGCCGGGGGCAAAATGAAGCAGCCTTTTTCGTCACGTCAAGCAGTCGTCGCAACAAGTTCAAAGTCGCCCGACGATTGGCGCTAGGTAGGAAAATTGTCAAGAAGCAAGCGCCCGGAGCTTGAAAACTTGTTAAGGCCATAGAGTTGTTAACAAGCCCTGAAGATTGACTGATTTGGTTGCTTAAGCTGACTTGTGATATGACGGGATTTATGAACGATGGCGTAGAAGGATACGAGACTTGGCAAAAAGAGCAAGATTGTAGGTAATGCAATCTAGATTTAAAAAGCTCTCATATGGCTAAATACACCTACTAAAATAACAATACTTCCCAATACTCGCACTTGTCTTCGGTAAGTAACCTGCGTTAATGTGTGACGTTTCAATTTAAAATATAGCAAAATTAAAGTTGCCGTTGCAAAAATCACAGCCAGCTAAAATCACATACAGTCGTTCGATTTTCCTTACAATGACGGCGATTAAAATCGTGAGGATAAACAACATGCCGATGATGCCGAATGCAGGAGCTGTTAATTCATCCAAGTCAATCAGACCACCGGGCTTGTCACATAGAAAAGTCGCGCTTGGTGCGACCTAACAAGGCGTTAATAAACTTCGCAAGAACCTTCTCCATGAATTCTCGAGTCTGCTTATCGGTTGGAAGAACTAAGTAAACGAGGGCGGCTATCGCTAACGCTGGCGTCGCTGTGCCAAAAACAAAAACCAAAGGCAAAACTTGCTCAGGGATTTTCAACATGGAGTCATCGTCAAGGAATGCCTGAAGCTTTTTAATACAATAACCAAAATGAGAAGAGACATTGAGTCGATAGTAGAAGATGGCTGCAATGCTAGTTGCCATCAGACAAACGTTTGCGACGAGGAAGCACTAAAGCTTTGAGAGTCAAAAACTTGCTTACGATTTCATACTGTACCGGAACGTGCAAAACGGCCGAAAGCAACCCTTTTGATTGGAGAAGAATTAGCGGAGGGAACAAGATAATTTTTGAAAGTCCGAACATTTGCACTTCGTAGAAGTAACAAGTTGACTGTCTTGGATGATCTGAGGTAAGATCGATGCTGCTTACCAAGTAAAGCAGCAAGAACCAGCGATGCAGTCCCATATCTGACCGCGTTCGATAAATGATGAGTAAAACTGTGTGGCAAAAAGTCAAAGTAGCAATAACGGTCATTGTTTCCGTAAATAGCTCAATGGGCAAGGGACGCACATAGTGAAAGTCCACGTTTTCAGCCATCGAACTAAAGAATTGCAGAGTAACGCTTCCATTAACGAAGCAAGGATTCCGCAAGTTTCCGCCTCCGCAGCCTGCAGGGTCGCATCTCGTTACGGGGTAACGAGTGGAAAACCAGCAAGGATGAAATTCGGCGGCTGCTTTCATTGTGATGGGGAACTTTCGCGTCTTACCGCTTTTATACCGGCAACTTCAGCAATACATAACAATTTTCAAGCGAACGCCCAAACGCCCTTCATGACAACTCATTTAGTTCCTGGTCGACGGAAGTCAGCTAAAAGAAGCTTTGCCTTCTCGTTGATAGGATCACAAAGAGCTCGTTCGCGTAATGTTCATAGTGCCCCGTGCCAGGCGATGCTTCATGACGGCGGTGGCACAGGATAACACTCCTTCTGTGAAACATTCCCTCTTCGTCGATCAAACGCCGGCTGCTTCTCGACGGGAGACCAGAGAGGTCAACAAAAGCACATGAGATGCTGGTCGGCAGGAGTTATTTTATGGGAGAAGACACTAGCGACGTCAGGCAACTCGTTTTTGAGGCTTTCTTTCCGCCACGCGGTACCTGAAAGAAAGCTTATACCATTCCATAGTTTCTAGGCGAAGCAGTTTTACATAATTGAATAATGTTCCTGCTTGAATTCATAAGATGTTTCTTCCATTAAACGCAATTTCTTATTTAAGAAAGACTATGAACCTCCAGGCTCATTCGGGAATAAAATCGAATAAAATTCGAACAATTGTTCTTTCAACCAAAGAATATACGGTTTTTTCGGCAGAAAAAGGACGACTCGATGAAAGCATACAAGTTCGACGAAAAATTGCAGGTGTACCACCCAGGCAGAGCAACTGCTCTGCCTTTTTCTGAGCAACAGATTGTAAGATGCACAATGATTTTGTACTCGGCTTGAAGTTCTAGATAAAAAGTGCAGTCACACCTTCTCGTAATTCAAGGTTTGACTTTTACAAAATACCTATATTTTACAATGCATGCATTCCACAGCGCATCGAGACTCCCTTCTTGTGAGCTAGCTGTATGATCAAGAACTCTGCACTTTGAAGACCGTACTGTCTTCAGACGAGTGACTCAGAGTGAGACCCTTCCCGGACTTCGAAAGTCTGCGTCCTTTTGTAGATAATAGATGTTGCAGCTAAATCCTGCCGGTGCGCAAACTTCACGGTCGTTTTGATTTGGTCATGCAATTATCCACGAGCATATTTAGTCTTCGTAGCCTAGTCGGCGTCTTCTTCCTCGGTTGCACGCCACTCGCACGAGCGACTTTTCCGTTCAGTCACCTGACTAGTGCAATGCGCGCAAGTACACCCTCGCTGGCCGTTACGCCTGTCTTCTGTCTTGCCGACTTGCAGCGATCATTGTCCTTGCTGCTGCTCGAATGACATTCTGGCTTCACTGTCGACACACCGAGACGCTTTCTCGAAAGGTAAAAAGATCAGGAACGAGCACGTGAAAAGCGTCACGTTGATGAGAAGGCAGACACAATTTGACTAAAATGGTCGTTCATATGTAGTTTGATCAAGCTAAATATTGTTTCACGAACTGATCCTTTATACTGGGAGTCTATTCTTCCACCGCATATCGAGCATCAGAGAACCACTTGTGCTTTGCACACATATTTTCAATGGTAACAATCCCTTCGATAACAGCATGTCGATCCAGGATCGTCAGCGCATGGCACGCAGTTGTAATCTCGAAATTCATTTTCTAATATTTTGGGGTGGCGAATGCTTGAGAGACTTACTGACTGACATTGATTCCATGACAACAATCAACAGAAGGAGCAGAAGCGCTAGTTCGACGCGTCTAGCAATAAGCGTCATTTGAATATGCTCAGGAATAGACTCGGATGTAGTCAAAGGCTAATCTGACAGAGCTACGTAGCAGCGTGCCGAGAAAAGACGGTGACTTACTCTAGCTGTGTCTGCCACAAAATGCGTAAAATTGTGCGGAATTTCACGCGACTTACCGACAAATCCACTCTTCGTTCTAAAGGTGGACGAAGAGACAATGATGTATCGCCACTCCCCTATGTTCGAGTTATTTCATGTTGGAGAAGAAAATGAACCTCAAGAGAATCACTCACGAATGTTTCTTACTTCCAACCCCCAACGTGTGTCAACACGAAAAGAATGAGGAAACTGAAGGAACGCATTTTGGATTTGGCAAATGCGTTTCCTCTTCCCTATACACCAGCGAACACTTCGTCCTTCCTTGCATGCATAATCGTTGCTTGCGCGATAGAAACTTTAATCATCCGACACGAATTGCCGACAACTTCAACTTCAAAAACCAATTCGTCTAACCACACTCCAGTTTGCTGCGTCATCTTCTCGCACTGTCACCGACATATTGGTCAAGGACTTAGTAAAAGCTCTGAAAAGAAGAAACCAAACATCTTTAGCGAGCAGCTTTTGTTGAATAGCTGATCACTGAAGTCTTTCGAGAAGTTTCACCTCTAAGTGCGACCATTTTCAACCTCGTGCCCGGCTCCTCGTTCCACCTTCAAAGGGCAGAACTCGACGATCGCGTGACTATCGGCATCTTCAAATGAAAACGCTCACTGACGCAATCCGTGTAAACGCTGAAACCAATAGGATTGGCATGACCTTTTCAATGGCCTAGGCAATGATCCGATCTTCTCGTCAGACGAAGCTAGAAAAAGCTTGGTGTGATCGACTCGAGGTGTACTTTTCTATCACGGCATTATATACATCGTCAGTGTTTGCCCTCTCGTTAGTAAATTTTATGATTACAGAATATGCACATCAATCAGTCATTGTGAAGTTAAAGATCAAAAACAGCCGCATCCTTGCTCAACGATCGATTTCAACAGTGTCGTTGTTCCTTATCATTAACGGATAACGAAAATGAGCGTGATCAGTGGCGGTCGAACATCTCATAAGGATGTGGAATGTCGCGCTTAGCCTGCGACAAGCCAATCTCGTCCAAAAGACAAGAAATACGAAAAATACGAAGCCGAGGAGGAACTTCATTTCCCACACTATTACACGACACCGGCCAACTCGTTCAGTTCACGAGGGCAGTGGTCTGGCATTGCCGTCTTGCTTGCGGAAGAAAAAACACGCCTCTCAGGCTGCAATGAAACGGCCTTGCTAGAATAACATTTCGTTTGCAATTTCATGGCTATTCGAGTGCGATTAACTAAAAAAATTGTCGTTTATTTTGTAATATTGTACATTTGAGCCGAAATTAAAAGAGACAATGTTGTTCTAGGGTGTCGACTGCCAGGCACCGATCACCGCCAATTCATACAGTTATTGGTAATAGTTTTCGTAAAACATCACTTAACGATGCAGCAATTAATCATGGAGGACAGGTAGATGCTTGAGAACAAATGGAGAATCTCGAGTTTTGGCGGCTACAGGCGACGTCGTTCCACGGTCCACACACTTGCACTCCGCCGATTAGTGGGCAGGTTTGACCGAAGACTGTCATGTCCGTGAGACGGTTTGTAATCACCACGCAACCGGTGCCCGTTACCACGTGCTAGAAGAGGTTCATATAAATGCTTACCTCATTGCCCAGGACTTACATTATCTGGTTGACGTGGGCTCCAGTATCGAAAGTTGTACACTGTACCATCAGTCCATTGCCAGCGGTTTCGGCTCACAATGTTGAAAGGATTCTGGCACGTATGAATACTTCAGAAAAAAACACTTACAATAATGATTCCCGTTGGTTCGAGACCAATGCAGATGTTGCCCTCTCCGATGGCGTTGCCGAGAGCTAAAACACGTCATCGACGTTATGAATATTACCCACAATGAAGTCGTTATCCGCGCGAGAATGCACAGACGCCACGTAACCACCAACCATGTTACATTGATTGACGGCGTTCGCGCAGCGCATTCCAGGATTGGAAATAATCTGAGTGCTTAGTTCACAAATAGCAAGGAGCTCACTCGATAGCAGAGTCGCTCTCCGATGCCGTTCTGACGAAAGCTCCAACCAGCTGGACAACTGCAGAGAGTCGGCGTCGTGGTCGTTGTTGCTTCAGTGGTAGTTGTGGTAGTTTCTTCCTCGGTGACCGATACAGTGGCCGTCGACGTGTAAGCGATCGAAGACTCCTGTGTCGATGAAGTTACGGTCGACGTTGTTCCATCAATTGTAGTGCGCAGTGAGGAAGGTAGAGAGTACATCAAAGTCTCCGTTGGATTGGAGGGCATGCAGGCCAGAATGCCGGAGTATAACGTGAAGAAGAAGATGGAAAGATGAAGGGCCGTCATCTCGGGATGCGGGAAGTGGACAATGAGGAGGTCGAAAGTGCACGAGGCTGAGTGAAACCGTCGACCTTGCCTCGCGACCGGTTGAAATTCATTGTTTCGCGGATGTCGCGTCTCTCCTCTTTTCACTCACCCCGAGACAATGGAATGATCCTGTTAAGACGTTTGTAGTTCAATGCTCTCTTGATGAACGGATAACGAAACTCTCAGCATGGCCATCGATGCACAAGACACCTGCAGATTGAAGGCTTCTCTCTGCGCTGAGAGGGCTGCGATTTGACGAGATGAGCGGTTGTCAATGCTTGATTCGGAGGGCGCGCACTTTTAGGCGCGTCATCGCCCTTTTAACAGTCGCCTCCGTCTTCTTCCTTCCCTTTTCCTTCCCTGGTCACACTTTATCGACTTTCTTCCCTGGCGCCTAACTCGTCCTTGAAAAATCTCCTCGTGCGCTACACCAAGAACGCTGTCGATTGCAAGCGCCTCGGTGAAAACCAGAATTTTCAGAACGTTGCTTCCGAAACCAACACCTGTTAAAACAGTTAAGCCAGGGAAACGTTTTGAGACCTCTTTAACCAGTGTGAAAATCTGAAACTGGACAATCGCATCAAGCATGATGATAGTAAACGGGTGGCAGCTTGCTGCTCGCCAACTCGTTGAAGAACTGACGACATCGCATGACAATGCTCGTCTGCCAGCAGGAGAAGAAAAGACCGATTGCGAGAAAAACGAGGCACACTATGATGAGGGCAAGAGCTAGAGCCTTGTTCTCTTGCTGCTCGCCTCCTTCTTTGTCGACAAGAAGAGCGATTCCTCCGAAGAAAAAGGCAATGACAACGACGATGAACGCTATAACGATCCAAAAGACTTGAAGAATCTGAAACTCTCAACGTATCCAAAATTAAGAACAGACCATGTAGATGATGTATACGAGTAGAAAACCGCCCTTTTTCGATGTCAGACCTATAAAGAGGCAGAGCACGATGATGAATCCGAGACCGTGAGAAATAATGATATAGATGACAAGAGTGAGGACGGATACTTTGGCCTTGGCTATAATGAAAGCGGCAACGGTCATCGCAATGCTCAAGCTGAGGAGGATTGCTTCCAAAATCGCGATAGTCCATGTGCCGCACTGAAAAGTTGGTTTTAGTTCACGTTCAATCTTTCAAGCAGTCAAGGAGTGCTAATCAAATGCAAAAAAAAAACCTTAACATTGCAGCTGCCGCAACAGCATCGGTAGCGAGATTGAGCAAGTAGCTGTTCTTCAGAGACGGCTTGTGGTGGATGCATCATTTGTGCTGCGAATGATTCTTGGCGACCTAGGCGGGTGAAGACGACGCGCGCACAGGTTCCACGGCGCGGCCCGGTTTTCACAAGGTCGCCACGCGGGTAGAAAGAAGACGAGGGGAAAGGAAGAAGTTTGATAGTTGAAATGTGTCTATTTTCATCGACGCTATTCGGAATGGCAGATTTCACGCTTCCCAGAATTGATGCACTGTTCCAAATGCTTTCCGGACGACACAGACTGACGAGAAAATTTTCAAGCTTTAAGATTGACTAATAAGGAAGAGAACAGTGAGGCATTTGCCTGTCCTTTCTATCTTGCAAAGCAAAGCAGGGGAAAACAATACAAAGCAAGGTCTATTCTCGGGCAAAGAAACTAATGAATTTGACGGTGACTCCGAGGAAGGCTTCATGGTGTGTAAATCCAGATTTCGGGTCCGTCGAGCGTTGCACCTCTATCGGTGTGAACCAAGTCGAATTTCCCGTTTGTATTGCTGAAATCGAATTCATTCAGGAGATGGGCAACCCACGGAAAGTAGGATCCAGAGTCGACCTTTTGAAAGTTCGTTATCACCAGCGCTCCTTTGTCCGTCACAACGGACTTGCTACCAGTCGAGGCGATGCCGCGTCCTTCCTAAAATAACACAATGCTTCTGTTGTGGAATTTCGCAATTATTGCTTTGTGCCTCAAAAATACAAAAGCGAAACTCACTTTGTCAACCCATTTACCACATGACGCCTTCTCCGCGGGCTTGCATTGCCTAATGATTTCGACGACTTTGCTGTTGCTTCGCACGCGGCTCCACGTACCATTTCCTACTAGCTCAACCTTGTCCCCAATCTGAAAGCGAATGTCAAATTGAGTCCAAGAACCTTTACAGGACGCTGTTCGACTGCCGCCTCACCGAGAAGGACGAGACAAACGATGACGATGAGAAAGAGAGGGCAGCACATTGCTTGAAGAGCGCCCGTGAAGAGATGGCGACGAGGACCGTATGTTACGACGCCGAAGAATTCGACGAAGGCTTATGTGCGTCCACTGACCTTGGTAGTGGGTGGAACCGGCGGAGATGGCAAAGACGTTTCCTCAAGTGTCCAACGGCTTGATGATCCCTTTTCTCTCCTCAATCACCAACTGCCGTAGTAGGCGCATGTTGAATTATGTAGATAGTCAAATGCATTCTACGACTGACAAAGTTTTACGAGGAAGAATTGTCCATTCACCTGACGGGAGAAAACTTCGAGATGCAATGATTCCATGCCAGTCGTCTGAAGCGCTCAAACATCTTCATTCCAACCCAGATAACGCAGGATTTGCGTCTAAGGTACATCTTCCTACTAACAATCGGCTCGCTGGTCGAAGAAGTTTTTTCAAAGCACATTGTGGATGGTACGAGAAAGTCTTCCACTTAAGCCACTTGCGCTTCTCCTGACCTCTTATGTTGACAATAGGGTTGGCCTTATTGACAGCTTAGGGGTTTTATTGACAGCCTGAATGTTTGAGAGTGTAACGTTATTTTCACTTTACGCGCTCTAGATTGTTGGAACACTCAAGTTTGGCCGAGATATCCTCGATAATGAAACTCGGGTAATTGGTCAAGCTACGTTGCAAACTCTCCCAAAACATTCCGGCTGTCAATAAAACCCCGAAACCCAACAATACACTTGTTGAAGCCGCAACTGGTCGTCGTAAGAACATGCTCTACTACCTCGATGGACCTGGAGGCACCGGCAAGACATTCCTCTACAAGGCTCTGTACTACCGTCTCATCTCTGAGGGAAAGAAGGTTGGAAAACTTCAAACACATAAATCACACAATTTAGGTTGTGATGGTTGCTCACACGGGAATTGCCGCCACCTTGCTCATCAATGGATCAACCGTGCACAGACAGTTCGGTGTTCCTCTTGACCTCGGAGAAAACACTCCGTCGCCAGTGGATAGAAACTCTGATCGAGGCAAGGAGATCATCGAGACCGATGTGATCATCTGGGATGAGGCAACAATGAGTGATCGTCGTGTCTACGCATGCGTCGACAGACTTCTGCGAGATCTCATGAACACGAGCAAGCCATTCGGAGGCAAGGTTGTTCTTCTCGGCGGTGACTGGCGCCAACTTCTTCCTGTCGTTCGCACTTCTTACGACTCGACGGTCACGAAGTACACGCTCAAGCTTGACGCAAAGCTCTGGCCTCTCTTCAAGCAGCTGAAGCTGACGCGAAACATGCGAGCTGAAGATCCGGATGGAGCCTATGCAAAATTCCTGCGACGACTGGGTGAAGGGAGACACAGAAGAGCAGATCAAGACGAGTTTCATTCTGCCATGCCACCGGAAGTCTGTGTGGAAACTGAAGAAGAAGCCATTGATTTTGTCTATGACGGAGGAGCGCTTGAAGACATCGATCAAGTCAAAGACGCCTGCATTCTCTCGACCCAGAACAAGGACACAATGGAGATCAACGAGCGGGTTTGTTCCCTTTAAACTCAGAAAAAACGTTTTTGCCATGTTTTGTAGGTGTTGGAGATGAAAAAAGGTGAAGCAGTGACCTTCAAGAGCATCGACTCAGCAATGGAGGAATTCGGAAACATGGCCCTGCCTCCGCAGTTCTACCATACACAGACACCAACGGGCATGCCACCACACGAACTCAAGCTGAAGGAAGGTTGCATCGTCATTCTTCTCCGCAACATCGATGTGAGCCTCGGGCTTTGCAATGGAACGAGACTTCGCGTGGACAAGATCAGAAAAGACCAGAATGTAAGAATAGAATTCGACTTCGAAAATAGATTTCAGGTTCTCGTTTGCACCCGTCTCACTTCTGAGAAGACGCCAGATTACGGGACACCTGGCTACGAAGAGAAGGCTGTCATTCTCACGCGCCTGCCCATGCAACCAGCGGACAAGAGCGATCCATCACTGCGGTTCACGAGAATGCAGTTTCCAATCCGACTGGCTTATTCGCTCACCATCAACAAGGCTCAGGGACAGACGCTGAGAAAGGTTCTAATGATAATTTTTCGACAATTTTTTTTCTTCAGGTGGCACTTCTCCTTCGCAAGCCTCCCTTCGCCCATGGACAGCTTTATGTGGCACTCTCACGAGTCTCTTCATTCGATGGTCTCCGTGTCTACCAGAAAGACAGCAAGAGGAACGAGCGAAACCAGCTCAATGTTCAAATTCGCAATGTTGTGTACCCAGATGTCCTCAAGTGAATATTTTGTGTATCTACAATAAATGATGATGAGAGTGTAAAATGTGTGCACTAAGTTTTTCGTATTGAATAGATAATAAGGATTACCCCGGGTACCGCTAGTCTCTGAGATTGAATTTGAAGAAATAAAACTGTCTGTATCCAGTGTCTTTCTCATTCCGCAGAATCAATGCTTCCGCGCCCATGGGCGAGTGGTTGGCTGATAAGGCTCATGATTCACCTCTCAGCTCGACGCGGCCTTTTACCCCACGATCGATTTTAGCTCAATCATTTTCTTTCAGGTCTCATAGACGGATTTATGCAGTTCGAGTATATAAAATATGAATGTTAATCGGCTGAAGGATATTTTTTTCCTGAGAAAACTTTGCCATTTCGACATAAACTAACATCCCAGAAACATTAGCCAAGTATGTAACACTCATTGACATAGAATGACGTAATGATGTCAGGCTTAAGGAAGCGTATTAAAAGATACCTTCCGCAGTAGCAATACGAGGCACGTCGTCGTGCAAAATGTTCGAGCTTTCGAATTCATCCCCATCTCATGCGATTTTCACGCACTTTGTTGCAATGAAGTACGCGGACTGAAATAGGGTATGCTATGCGTGGAGACAGTAAGCGGTTGTTTAGAATGAAATAAAATAGTTTGATTAAAGGGAAGTACGTTGCCAGTGAAACGATGTCGGCAACACAAGCGACCATTTTTGCCCATCGATGTGTCCGTTTGGATACGAAACGCGCAAAACGTTTCTTCTTCTGCGAGTATTTCGTGACAAAGGTTTTGAGAATTGTCAATTTCTTATTGGATCGTATTGCAGTAGACCGCGAATATTATCAGAATCAACGACGCGGCGCGATAATTCGACATCAACAAATGTTTGACGCATGTGACTTTGAATACTAGCACCAAGCCAGTGAAATAGCAGTCCATCGGTTTAATGGGAACAAAGCGTAAGCGGACGACTATTTTGAAGATCTTTATTTGCAGCAAACCTGTGCGAAAATCTTTCCAAGAGTTACGAAGTCCGCTGGAAATCGCGCTCGCTTGCTCTGCTCTAAATAACATTCCGATCAACGAGTGGGATCTTAGCTTCAATTACGATGGAAACTCTGAGAAACTTTTTCTAAAAGCAAATCCAAAAGCAAACAGAGATTATATCGAGCAACGATGGAACCGTTTTGGCGGATCTTTGCTTCTGCGAATACAACGAAGGCTTTCTAACGCATGGCTTCCTCAAAAATATGAGTTCGACCGTTACTTTCGACTTTTCACTTTTTAACCTTTTCCATGCGAGGCTGAGGATTGTCAATTTATGTGTTTTCTCTAGCCTGCGGTTTGCTGTGCGGTGAATACACGTAGCCAAAACCCGAACGAAGGGCGTGGATAAACACAGATGAAGCTTCATGCCTTTGAACGCCAATCAAACGATATCCTTACTGGACGAGTTACCATTCCTAGAAAAACGGAATGGATTATTAGTGGCGAGAAATTTGTTTTATTACTCTCTGTTGCTGTCTTTTACTGAACAAGTTTCGTTTGCGTCAAACGGCTGCCTGAAAGCGGTCTGAATAATCGATGGCTTCCACGCGCATGAACCGAGCGGCCTGACGACGAGGGGGCTGATAAGGCTCATGCTTCACCGCCAGCGCATCCATCGCGGCTTCTTACTTGTTTATCGATTTCAGGGTCTACTTTTTCTTTCAGATCTCATAGACAGATGCAGAAGGTGCGATACATGGAATATGCACGTAACTAGTGAGCTGAAGTATTCCGAGTGGACATGAAGACAGTTCGTCATCAACTGGTCACTGTCAATGTTTCAGGGACATCGATTTCTATAGACAAGGTTGTCGATTTAATGCGTTGAGAAATTTAAGAACGAACAAGATTCGAATTTATTGTAAATAGGCTTCGTAATGTGAGTAGACAATGAGATGTACGCCCAGGACTCGCAATTTCAGTAAGTTTGCCACTTTTTGTGTCTTCGAACGCTTTTAAGGCTGGCAATGCAAACTGACGGCGTAAGATTTTATGGGAAGACAGATCGCTTGAATGTTTTTGAAATTGTTCAAGCGCCATGTTTAAAAGACTGAGGTTATGAAAACCGCCATGAAACTGAACTGCATATATCGATGATGAACAGAGAATATTTTCTAGTTGGAATGGCCTTATCCGAGATGTGAGTACCTTGCTTTTCATTGCAAAATGTGTCGTGTTGCAGCTTGGGCCTTCATAGCAATTTGTGGGATGATGTAGAGTGGGATGCGAGGCTTTCTTTCATTGAATCTTTCCTGGAGACTAGAATATACCTTCTGAACACCGTTCGAAACCCGCTCTCAGAAGCACTCACATTCTTTGGAAGGACTTCATTTCAAGAACATTTCGGTGTGATTTGTTATACAGTTGGTACCCGTTACGTCTCAGAAATAAACTTTACTTATTCAAAAGTGGCAAAACCTTAAATGTGCATGCGATGCAGTTTATGCGCCCTTCGCTTTAAAAAGTTTGGAGCATATGAGGGCTGCCGTAAATCGGCGCGCAGGGGCGATGGCTTCCGTCCACATTGACGACAGTCCCGTGAGGCAGCTTGATAAGGCTCATCCAGTCCTCGCGGTGCGTCGCCGCTCCTTGTTACGTGTCTATCGATTTTCGGCTTAATGTTTCTTTCAGATCCCATAGACGGATTTTATTGCGAATATGTGGATTATTCGCGTTATCAATTGGTTCAAAGGCGTGGATGAGATTTAAAGAAAAGGGTTTTCTGCGAATTTACTACTCCAGAAAGCTTTTTGCAAATGGACCAAACGCTAACAATGGGGACAATCGACATCGTGATCTGACGCCCGTCGTTGCTGCACTCGAACCTTTGGAAAAATGTGTTTCCTTTTATTGGATTGATTTGCATTTGAACAGAGGTTCGAGGCTCGTCCATTAAGCCATAACACTTCCAGAAAATGTTTTTGCGAACCAGCATTACGTTGCACAGAGCCTAATCAGGAGGTTATCTCAATTTTAGAGGAACCAAGGGATGCTAATAGGCAAAGTAAAGCCGCAAGCATCAGAATTATGCACCACGACGATTCGATCAATGAGTGAGTGAATAGACTTTTCAATTGTTTCTTGCAGAGACCACTAGGACCAAAATGCAAATAACAGCGCCGACGGCGAGTTGAGATGTATCGCCATGCCAAATACGATGGAACTCACACTCCTGAACATTTATCTAGTGATCAATGTCACAACTTATAAACACTGTTAGAAGAATTCTTTCTCCGGGAGAACCGTCATCTTTCTGTCCTTTAATGCTGTGTCACACTTTGTAGAACCAATGCGGTCTGGTGGCAACTTGAAATGAAGAGACAACGAATAAATTGATTTTTACCCCGGCAACGGTGCTGATGACTTCGTCTTCACACGAGAAACAGAGCACCACAATTGTTGAGATGAGCGACGAGCCAACGTTGACGTTCTGAAGCTCTGTTGATTGAGACTCCACTTTTTTTAGTTTGCTCTTCCAACGTCCGAATGCAAACCTTTCCGAAACTAGGCGTGACAGAACAGCTTGTCATGCGACCTTGATAGCGTCTTTCAAGTCCTCGCCCATGCTTTGCTTCGGCGTGCCGCGGTTGCGTCCCGGTCTATCGATTTCCTGTCCACTTTTGTTTTAGGTCTTATAAACGGTATTTGCTCAACTTTCATGCGTAGAAGATGGAAGCTGTGAATCGAATGGAGACGACGCGCAATCAATGCGCAAGTTACAAATGAGAAGACATTGGAATTTTCCACAACTTGGCCTGCGAATGGCGGGTGTCTCACAAAGCAGGCAGATCTGTTATGGTCGTGAAGAGGATTTTTAGCGGCTGCCCAGCAGGCGTACAGCCTTGAACTCTGGGAAATAAAATCTTGAAATAAATAAAAATAAAATACGTCGTCTAATGGTGAACAACATTCAAGTGAAGCGATACGCAACTTGTCATGAGTGAGCGACTGGATTTTCTTCCATTCAATTAATAGCAAGCTACGGCGAGCCAAACATATGAGAGGTAGCAAACCTCTAAGCAACAGCTTTCATACACCACACAGCAGAGAGATGGATCACTGAGAGAACAACAGCATAGTTCACGCATCAGATGCGATCAATAAGCTGTTACTGTCGATTTCGGTCAATAACTTTCTGGATAATAATAGCGATTGAAGAACCTTTGATTGGAGTCTTTGACTCAATAAAGTTTGGTCTTGTTCGTGTTTTCCACAAAACACAAGCGTCTGTTTGTAGTACATCTGTTCAGTTGCTACATGAAGCGTATTGCCGCCGAGAAGAATGGGTTGACAAAGCGATTGACGGCGCGTTTTTCTACCTCGTATATGCTTCTTGACAATAAAGCGTTTTATCCCTTCTACAAACATTTCCTCGCAATCAGCAAGCGTTTGAGATTCTAATCCTAAAAACAAAAGCGCTGCACTCGTTGAGTCTGGAGGGGGGGGGGGGGGGACGGTGGCCCTCTGCATTGATGATCTAGCCCTTGAATGCCTAGTGTGAGCTGGGTAGTAAAAGCGTCAAGGTCTGTTTTTTCCCCAGCGTGCTGCTTCCATTAGTGTCGAAGACGACGATTTTCAGACCCTTGCCAATCGTCCGAGTAAAGCAGGCGGCCGAGCCCCTTCGCCACCCGTTGGAGAGGAGTCGACACGTTGAGTGATAAGAAAGCATTCCTTCCGTCGACGGGCGAGCTTCGTTGCAGACATGCCTCTTCATTCGCTATTCATTCATTCTGTTTAACTGTTTCCTCCATGATTTATTGTTTGAATTTCAGTTTTGTTTATACCAAGACTTGCGATTTGTCACTTAAAATGGCCATGGTCGTTTGGCTTTGACTACTGGAGAGCTCACACAGTCGGTGAGTCGAGGAAAAGTTTGCTAAATGCTTATTACCAAGGCTGTTGAGTTAGTTGGAATAGGCGACGAAGAATGGCATCTATTCAGAATGACCAGAGAGGAAGTGCAAGTGCTTCTTTGCTTATCGCAGAAATAAAAGAATCGTTAGGATTTAGTACCACCTATGGATAGGAATCGTATGCGACATGGGAAGAAAGCGAACATTCATGATTCAAACAACCTGTGCTTTTCGTTCGAGAGACGGATTTGGATCACACATTGTCATCTATTTTGTAGATGCTCACGGAGAAGAGTATGACGGCAGATCTCGCGTGATTTAACAATCGCTAAGTTTCATTCAACGGATATGCTCGGAAAACTTGTTAATGCTGAAAATGCAGAGGGAAAGTGAATAAAGTCTATTTTTCTCAAGTCTGATGTTCAAAAATTATGCAAAAAAGCACTTTCAAGCGTCTCTGTTGGCCTTGATTTGTGAAATGCTTTTGAAGATTTGACATTTGACGTCTCTTCACATCAGGCGACGAATTTAAAGCACGCTTCCACCAACACTTTCAAACTCAATCACAAGCTCGACTCCTCTATCCATTCTTCACTTTTTCTCCTTTTCACAATCCGCCGCGCTGGAGAAATTCAGAATTTATGAACCTTTAGTGATCTTTCCTCCGATGGTGGCCATCGTCTACATTTTCCTCATCGCTCTCTGCCTTGGCGGATTCACCGACTTCGGTCTCGACTGCGTTGACGCAACTCAGCTCGATTGTGGTCGACGTGGAAAACACTGCGTACCACCTGCGAAGTGCTTATGTGAGGGCCTTAAGGGATGCTTCTGCAAGATTCTTCCCGGTTAGAAATTATCCGCTAGAATAAATCACGTGGCAATTTGTTCGAGGTGACAACAATGCATCTAGAAAAATCTGGTAGACTCGGCCGCACCAGCTACGCCTATTTATATCGAGGACAGCATCGGCAGCCTTTTTAGGATACCTTTTTGGGTTGCTCAACTTTATCGTCTTGGGCACTGAACGTGTCATTCTGCAGCATTTTTCATGCTCTTTCCAGCGCCCCATAGTTGAGGACAATTCGTAGCCTTTGGCCCCCAGA
>JAQIXL010001118.1:0-20643 GCA_034700245.1 Poikilolaimus oxycercus
CTCCATCCAAGTCCTCTTCGAGCTCTCCGAGCACGTCCGCGGCTTCGACTACGCCTGGAAGCCCTTCCAGGTCCGAGGAGGAGAAAGAGTGGCTACCGTAATCCTTGCAGGAGGCGGCCTCCTTCGATGCGAACAAGGAGTGGATCCCGGTGCACGTCGAGTACCACAAGGGAAACATCTCGCCCGGCGTCCTCATCGTCGACGGCAAGGAGATCCTCGGAAAGGCCTGTCTCCTTCTCAAACGAGAAGAAATCGCAGGTGGACATCCGCAACGAGAGGGCCTCGGTGTCCTACGGCGGCAAGGAGGTCCTCTACGTCGGCCCGGCCGTCCACACCACCGTCGTTCTCTGCAGGAAGGCGAGGCCCGGCTGCAAGTTCGACTGAAGAAGCCTTAACCCCCAGACCCATCTCTCCTCCATCCCCACCTCGGAGGCCTCCCGAGAATAAACGATGAAAGAGATTGAGTTGTTGCACTAATGTAATACATTTGTCTGCACTTCCTTTTCTGACTCGAGCACGTAGTTGTTTGTCAGAATCATCTCGCTAAATAGGTAATTAATATCGCTTGAAGCTTGAAACATTGAAGCAAGCAAGACATCAATTTGATTGTGAACGACATTCCTGAATCTGCTGAAGTTAAAGCTTCAGGATTGTTGCCAGGAGAAAGTGCCGTGAAGTGGGGGGTCCGAATCACAAAGACAATCGATTGCCTTATTGACGGCATTGCGCGAGCCCTCTAATGACTGGCGACGTCCGTGTCCGATAAGGCCCGTCACGCCGAACTGGCGCTCGTGAGCCTCCTCAAAGACTGTTTAAAATGGTCTACGTCGACCCTTTGGAATTTCCGACTTTTGAGACTGAATTCCATCTTGAAATAGCCGATAAATTGGCGAGCGGCAGCTTTGGTCACGTCTATCGTTGTCGGTGAGTTTTTGCACGATGGTCTTTAGCAGGAAAATAAGTACATAAGTCTTCAGTTCGACGGCGGACAGCAAGATGTATGCTGTGAAACTCGTACTATTGAATTCTGAGGCCGCCGACGAATTTTCACTTAATGAAGCGATAGTTTTTGAGCGCTGTCAAGGAGAAAACATCGTGAGACACGTCACTCACCGAATTCTTAGCGTAATATCCCCCTTTGTTGTGAAACGAAGATTTTAGAGTGACCTAGGCGAGCGTGCCCTTTTCATTCAGATGGAAGTATGTGATGGAGGAGATTTGCAAGAAGCCATTGAAAGCGGTCGTTATCGAGGCTCCTACACAAAGATCTGGGACATCTTTCAGGGCATCCTTAGCGGTGTCGGTTTCATTCATAGTTGTGGATGCATTCATCGTGATATTAAACCGGTAAGCGGAGATTTCCAATCTTCAATTCATGCTGCTTTGTATTTCTTGCAAACAGCCGAAATGAGCGCTTCGTTTTAGGCAAACATTCTATTGACTTCTGATCATAGACCGAAGATTTCCGATTTTGGAATTGCGCGAATTCTGCAACAAGCATATTTCAACGAAAGAAGAAGAGAAGAGCGGGAGAGTGTAATAGAAATTTCGGGAACTCTTACAGCCGGATGCGGAACCGAAGGATATATCGCCCCGGAGGCCATCTTTGAAGAATATACGACAGCAGTCGATGTTTACAGGTATGCATCTTAAACATTCGAATGAGTGAAATTTTAGCGTCAGAGTTGTACTCTGCGAACTGATACTTTCACTAGATGTTGGCGATGACAATGTCCGTCAAAGCATCACATCAAGCTTCAAGAAATTTCGGAACTACTCCAACCGACTTCCCCTGTTTGCCGAAAGCATGGACTCGTTTCAGAAAAAGATAGCCCAAGAGCTTGTTTCAAAAATGGTCGATGAACTGCCAACGAATCGGCCTTCCATCCAAGCGATGATGAAAGAAGAGATCACGTTCAGCGAAAACAATCTGTTTCAGTTTCAACGGTTGCACAAGGCGGCTCTAAAGCAGGAAAAATTGAGAGAGATAGAACGCGCCAAACGCGACGGCACTTCAACTGATCGAATTCGCTTGTGGCAGTTCTTAGCGGATGCGAAGGTTGAGTTCAACGAGGACGAACAACGGGAAATTATCAAAGAATGTAACGATGCGAACGAAGGCAAGGCCGAAATTGAAACAATGATTCATAGCGAAGTGGCAATAACTCTGATCGGATCAATCATAAAGACCGTCGACGAACGCCTTTTGTACGACTGTTTAAAAGTTTTCGACAAGGGCTTTGATATTGTAACCTTCGTAAGAAAGCAAAATGCCGACGAATTAAGACTGATGTCACTAAATTTCGCACAGTCAGTGGTTAAGCGTTTGCCCGTTTTACACCCAGAACGAATTCGAATTCTCAGAGAGAGAATTAATCGTTTGGAAGATCTGGAGATGCGAGAGGACGAAATGGCCAAATTCGACAAAGAGATGGTAGCAGCTCAAGCCTGGGCAAGACTGCAAGGATACGGCGTAGCCGTCGAACAGGGTGGAAACGATGAAGAAGAAGAAAACTATGAAAATCTGATGGGGACAGCTAGTTTTCCCCAGGTGCGGACACTGCGCAGACACTCCGTCTATGCAAACCGCAGCGTGGATCAGAACAAGCTAATTATAAGAAGAAGAAGGACAAGATCGATTTGTGAGGTGGAAAATTTGACGCTTGGAACTACGACACAAATTGCGTCCACGGTAAACGAGTTCAGTTACATGCAGGAAACAATGGATCGAATGTTCTTAGCAAAGAAGGAATTCTTAAAAACGAAAGAAGAAATAAGAAACTTTCCCGTTCTACTGGACTTTATCAAAGAGGCACGAGAAGCAGGCGCGAAAAAAGATTATACTGAACGATTGCGTCGATGGCATGTCATTGTGAGAATGAACGTTCCGCTGAGCAGGGAACAAAAGCGAGAATGCCTTGAAGTTTGCCAACCAGCTAAATGTGAGAAGTTCACACTCGTTGGTGAAGATGACTTTACTAAATGGCGCTTTAAATTAGCCACTGAAATCGCGCGCGAATGTCTGACGTCACACTCTTCTTCATATGAAAAGGAAAAAGCAAACTGGCTGGCGACGGAATTCCGTAATGAAAAAGAATTGGTGCTCCGTGAAGCTTCTAAATATGCGACGGAACTGGAGTTGGAAGAAGCATTTTTGAAGAGATGCCGTGAAATCAAGCACGAAGGCGAACGAATCACGGCCTATAGCTTCGTAAT
This sequence comes from Poikilolaimus oxycercus, assembly GCA_034700245.1. Taxonomy (NCBI): domain Eukaryota; kingdom Metazoa; phylum Nematoda; class Chromadorea; order Rhabditida; family Rhabditidae; genus Poikilolaimus; species Poikilolaimus oxycercus. The sequence continues at coordinate 3,217 of JAQIXL010001118.1, forward strand.
TGCCAAATTCTCGGACAGGCGCCGACAAATAGAGTATCTTAAACGAGCTATCCGTGAAAACAAAAGCGATACAACTATTTATATGAGATTCGAAAAGTTTGGCACTCTCAGCGGGCAGCTGATTAAATACGAATTTTGGCGCGACGTCGAAAGTGAGAGAAATCCCACAGAAAGAATCCGGATATGGAATCGACGCATTGCGTCAACGAAGGATTTTGATGCAGATGAGATTCTTTATATGGCGCAGGCTTGTCGACCGCTTGACGTTAAAGTGAGCTGTGCGTACACAGAACAAGACAAGCAAACGCACTTCAAAGAAGCCATAAAGCTTCTCGATGCAATCTTGCAGTTAGAAACTGCTGATCTTCCACTGACGCACATCGTTCTTCAGCTTCGACTTCAAAATGTGCAACGCCTCTTGGTAGGGTACTTTGGACAACAAGCCAGCATGGACTCTCGATTACTCCCAGTTGTTCGTAAAGCCCTAGCGCGATTTTCAACAAACCTACGAAAAATTCGGACTTTGCGCTTCTACATCGAGTATTTGGATCTCAACGTAGAGCAGCGAGTTGAAGAGTACGCTAAGCTACTATCACAGATCATAAATGTACGGACAGATGTCTTAAATGAGAATGAGAGGCGTGCCATTGAGAACGAGATTGTGGAGTTGTCAGAATTGTGTCAAGAAGAAAGACACGAGCGCAAGGAATTCACACTAGCACTAGCAAGGCGATCGATAGCGGCAAACAACACACTTGGTTACGTGAAACACTGGAAGACGGTGATGGATTTAAACCTACCTCTCACGGTTACCGAACAAGATGAACTCCTAAAGCTTGCTCTACTACAAATTGATACAACGAATTTTAGGACTGCAATGCAGTTTTCGAAGATCTCGATCGAGATTCTCGAGAAACATCTCTTGCAAATGAGAGAGATAGACAATGCAAACATGATCAAGGTCTACATGGCTTCTATAAAGTGCAAAGACACCTTCTTGTACATGGTCGGATGTGGACGCTTCAATAGCTTGGACGAAATGGCTCGAAAACATTTCGACTTGGCACATCAATCATGCAAGAAACTTCGTTTCCTCAGTTTCAATACAATATCTTTTTTATTCTACCTCATTCTACGCATTCCATCCAGAGCACAACTTAACGAAGCTTTGTTGGAGTTTCTACAGGAAAACATTGTCCAATCAATAGACGCAGAGATATTCCATAGCCCTGGGATGAAGTCGGAGCGACAGGCGCTTATTGAGACACTTTTTAGTTTTTACTTCGATTCCATTCCAGAAGCAATCTATCATTCTCGTCAAGAAAAGGAAAGGAAACTACAAGCTGAGATGGACGAAGCACTACGATTCAGCTTTGAGAACGAAGAGACAAGTTTTGTCCCGAAAATCTTGCAAACAAACATTGAGTTAATGGATTCACTCTGTGACAGCGCTGCACTTGTCGAAATTCGACGAATTCTTCATTTTCGTTGGGATCACGATATTTTGCTTGCAAGACACACGACGGATCGAAAGCCATTGTTCGAGAATATTCTCAGCGAGATCTATGTGAAGAAAGCGCGTGATGTGTTGTCGCGCTTCCCGGTTGACGAACCAGAGCGAATTTATATCATGGCCGAATGGATATCGCGGCTTAGTTCATTTGCGAGACGTCTCGAAGAATTTGAACTCCTCGAGGCCGAGGTGGATTTGGCTCTCGAGAACAAATCAAGACGCGAAAGAAATATAAGAAAAAATCTGCTGCAGAGCTTAATGTTGCAATTTCAACTCGATAACCAAAAGGAACGAGGCTATTGCGACATTATTTTCTTCGCACTGAACATTAAGGATTGTCTTGGACGTCTTCAGATGTGGCTGAAACGGCTGGAGTCGTGCGAGCCGCTAACGGAAACGGAACAATTTCACTTATCTGGCGCATGTGAGATAGCGGAATATGATCTTTCGGGAGAAGATTTGTTTCGCTTTGCAAATTTTGCTATTCATGCCATCGAGCGCCATATGATCAACGCTGATTCCTACTACACAACAGCACTTGAGGAGCTGTGTTATGTGGCATTTCAAAATCTCCTGCTTATGAACATCTCTCAAAGCACTTTAATAGATTTTGAAATCACATTTCGCATTGCTCTGGTTCGACACACGTTTCGATGTATGAGCGTGAAGACGCTCGAGAGGCTAATCCTCTTTTGTATGCATCGTCCAAATCCTACGCAAGATCTTGAGATGATGAGGACGATTTTTGTTGAAATAATAGTCGTGAAGTATGTATTCCCGGCCTACTGCTATAACCTCACTGACAAGCAACTCGATTTTGCCAAGTCGAAACTGGACAGGGTAATCAAAGCATCGCTTCCGCAAGACGAACCAGCAACGCAACGAAAGACGAACAAGGAAGAAAGAAGCTGGTCAATTTCATCCATTGTTTCGACGATTTTCGGCTGTATGCGATCGGTCTTACATCAGAGAAATGACGCGAATAATTCTGCGACATAACTGTGGAAGACAGAAACTCCTGCGTTAGTTTTTTCTTGATAAAAGTTTCTCTGTGTGATTGAACGTGTTGCAAGGGCTTGAGAGATCGTTAGGAGAAAAAGCCACTACATTTGGCCGCGGCCCGAGTGCCGTCATCTGCGCCTCAGCAGTAGAAATGCATCCAAAAGCTGTTCATAGCACAACTTTTTAGCAATTGAAATGTGCGGAATGTCTGTATTATTTCATTGTTCCCGTATGAGGAAGCATACAGACGTGGTCTCAAAGTTCGAGGCGTTCTCGCATTTCCTGTACGAGCCCTCACAAAAGCCTCTGTGCACAGCTGTAACTTCGACTTAAATCATTTATTCGCAAGTGCCGTATTCCATTGGCGAGACAACTCTCGAAAATACACGACCCTCTCGTCAAGATCCTGTTGTGCCGAGATCTTGGCCTGTCTTCGACCGCGCGTCCTCTGCAGGGCCCAATGCAGCACCCACGGGGCCGCAAGCGTGTAGAAAGGCAGAACCTAGAAATTTTATGTTTCAGAGGTTTTCTCGTTACTTACAAAAGTGTATCGGAGTATCGTCCGATACGTGACTTCGTCCATGAGATGCCTGAGATTCCTCGTAATAAGAATTTCAAGTCCAAAAAATGTGGCGAAAAGGAATTGAAGAATTTGCAGCGGACTGACGACTTCAATGACGTGAATACTTTTCTGCATCTCGAAACGTCCGCCGAGTTCTCCGGGCGTCCTGTGCTGTCGAAAGTTCTACATTTTAAGTCATCCAAATAGCTTGCCTGTATCGCCGCTTATGGTTGTAGCGCCACAAAAAGGCAAAAACCACCATTCCAGCGATATGAAATAGCAAGCAGGTGCCGGTGACGAAGTTGAGTTGTCGAGTCTTCGAGTGCGGTGTCGACGCGCACGATCCAATTGCTTCGTTGGGGTCATCGGGCATAAGAAACAGCAGCACGAGTGCAATTGAGACGGCTAGCTGAAATGTTGAAAGTGACCCTCAAGTACTTTGTGTTTAGCTATTCTGGCCTGATTTATGACCGAGTCTTCTCGACTACCAAAAACATGCGTTCTTACCGCGAGTGAGACATAGATGATACCCAGAACGCAACTAAATGTTTCATAACGAGAATCATAGTAAGTGGCTACAAGCCTTTCAGCAACGAGGCAGATCTACATCAAATGAGATTTTCCGCTTCAATCTTTGGTCGAACCTCGAGTGCAAACATGAAGATAATAGCAGTCATCGTTATTGGCGGCAAGTAAAAGCATCGAGGATAGGAATCAAGAAAATCACAAGGCTCCTTGCTTCTGAGACCACGAACTACGCCTTCGATCTGAAGAACAAATTTTTGGTCTCCAACAATTACTCACGGCAAGTAGAATCCCGGCACCGGCGACTAGCATGCATGAGGCAATCGTGGAGTAAATCAAAATCTGCAACCTCGGAACTATTTTGAAAACTGAAACCTTGGTGTTAGGATGAAAATATGTCTGCTTCAAGGAGGTCGACATGACGTAAATGGAGCTGGCAAAAGTGCCCGCGTTCAAGAGCGACGAGCAATATTCAGCAAATTTAAAGGGGAAATAATGGCCCATAAAATAGGCCAACTCGCATTCTTCGTCTGAGATCCTCGGAACCGTCATGTGCAGGCAGAGACTAGGCACCAAGAACAGAGACACAGATAGTTAAAAACTCAATTATGAGGAGACTTCGCTGTGGTCGAGGAAAGAAGAAGTCGATTAAAAGATCATAGCCAGAAGACTTCCGTGAACGACCCGTTAGCCATGCGTATTGGACCGTAGCACAGGAAACGGCTTTTCAGTAAAGGGGCGGCGTCCCCTTGACAGCAGGCCCAGTATTTAGCCGCCTTGAAGGCGCGGTTCTCGTGCGAAAGCCGCTCATCCATGCAAGAAAATCTCCTCATGAAAACTCCCCGCACCTGCAAATTAATCAGCAAATTCTCGACGTGCACAGATTTTATTTACTCAGATTGTACTGTACTCTGTGTTCAACTCCATCCTCCAAGAAGCGACGAACACTTTTCAGTTGACATGAATTCGCCACTTTTTTCCTGCAGCACAAAACAAACTGCAGCTGGTGTTGGTAATTCCGGTTTCTCTTCGCTTTCGAAGAAGATAATCCTGCAGTCCGGCACGCGTCACTGATACGACTCAAGGCGGGCGTGAGGAGAAGAAGAAGAAGAGGGAAGAATAGACGCAATCGACCAATTCAGAGATACGCTCTCACGGGCGTTTCGTCTTTCCTCGTTCTCAAGCGAAATGATCGCTGAGCTGCTACGCTTCACTCAAACACGCCGACTCGGTCGGACGCCGCCTTCACGATAAGGGCTAAAACAGACGCGAGAGCGGAAAAATCGACGTCAGTTTCCCGGTGCCGTATGTGTAAATAAGCCAAGAAATTTGTGCCTGCAAAGACTTCAAACTGGTAATTTCGCTCAATCACATCCCTTCAGTTTGTTACGCTGACAATTTTCTCAACAAAGTCAGCACTCTCGCGCTGACGTTGTTGAAGGGGGACTCAGCTGACTGATCCCTTCTCTAAGCACAAAACGAGCTTCTAGTCTTCGCATGACGCTCGTAAACTCTGGAAAAGCACCTTGATAAGAGACGAATCGAGAGACGCAGCAAAGGCGATAAAAACGGCGCGCGCGCACGTGCGAGTCGATCTTACGATCGCGTCAATTTTGATCGCGGGAGGACGCTTCTGCTACGCTTCTCTCCCGACGCCCAACCGACCTGCTGCCTGAGAGACTACACCGAGAAGACGAAAGCAGCCGAGAGCAAAGGAACAGCAGAGATCGACTCAAGACTCGTGGCTTCTAATCTTTTCCTGCATTATCATGACGCCACCTTTACGGAAGGCGGCAAAACGTTGTAAACGCTGAATGCAGGCGTCAAGCGCGTGCAACAAAACATGTGAGGAATATTGCACAGAAGTTAACTTCCCCGTTTGCTACTTCAAAACCTTGAGTACAGAGAGAGAGAGAGAGAGATTTATTCGTGCGGGAACAGTGAGAGACTGTGAAGTGATTTCTGATTTGAGAGTGTCTACAGTAGATGAAATAATTGATTAGCGTTACACAGAATTGTTTGTAAATAACAAAAAGATTCCACGGTTCCCCGAATTTAGCCAGAGGCTGATCAAACAGAGAAACCATGCAAAGGCGACGAGGAAGCACTACCGCCACGCCCGTCGGCGTCTCTTCACAAACGGAAGTCTTGTCTAGCAGGCGGCGGTCGGCGACAGAGATTAATGGCCCATTCCAGAAATATCGCCACGCTTGACCCATGCAGCAAGCTATCGTAAGCACGCCATAACTTTGACGAGAGACGTTTGACTCGTCTTTTCCACGTTTATGCGCCACGAGCATCGATAAATACGCGTTTTCACGTCATTCGCAATAATATTGCGGTATTTATAGTCGTTTTGAGCTTCAAATGCTGAAACGTGTGATTATTTTCATCTTTGCTATGGCCGTAACGTTGGGCTTTGCCGTCTCAACATAGTCGTAGAAGGTTTGTCATTATAACGCAGCTTATATCATTTTAGTGAATTGCAACAGCATTATACAGTAGCGAAAAATGTCGATTCTGCGCTTTTGGATCAGGCTTTGCAAGAAATTTCGGAAGAGAGTCGTAAGAGAGCTGCAGCACAACGAGGTAGGCATTTCATTTCACTGAAAATTTGCTCTTCAGTATCGAATGTGAAACTGCTGCACCGAATTCTCGGCGAAATCCGTCATCACAAGGCTAGCGAAAAGAAAGCGATTTATCGACCCGGCTGACATCATATTGATGTTGTTTCCTAGGGCTTTTGAAATAAGTGAAATTGATTTCTTCAATTGTTGACTGACCATGTACGTCGTATCGATGCCATGAATAAACGAATTTGCCAGTGTTTCCCTTTTGTACACGATAGGCCACAGGCAGGCCTCTTAGGATGGGAAGCAAGGATCCCCAGTGATGCGTTGCTGTTCTGTATGAAGAAAGACAAAGGATTTGCTGACAAGAGAAGACTTTATTATTTGTGAGAAGACTTTATTACAAAGACGAGTAAGGCAAGACAAAAGGAAAAGGAAGATATCCGTAGTGCACTCTGTAACCCTCAAAACCCTTTCACTCCATAATACAGTTCAGTTGAAGTCACTCAAAAGCACTCGCAGGAAAGCACTGACGGACTTTTTCAGCTAGAGATGTGTCGAGCTTGTCGCGGTTGTCCCGGATGCTGCTCGTTGACGGACTCTGATCGCCATGCTTACGTTGAAGGTGGAGATTGACCTGAAAGGACAAATCATTCTGAGTTCAAAAAAAATAATGAAATTGAGAAGACTTTCAAACGAAAGATAGACTTACCGATGAATGGAAGTTGCTGCCGAAGTCGCAGTTCGCACAGCTGAAGATCTTCTCGTCAGAATGTTTCATAACGTGGTGGGTCATGCTGGCTCCCTGAAAACTCTTGTTTTTATTGTCAAGCTCATTGTTGAAGCTCAACTCGCAAATTAACAAGGCATACCTGGAACTTCAGCGTGGCATTGCACATTTGGCAGACGACTCGCGGCACGGCATCGTATCCCGTGAAAGGTTGACCGGTGTAGTGAAGATATGAGTCGATGATCCTCTGACGAGTAGCCGACATCTCTTTGGCAAAAGAGTTGGGCTTCGGTTCAGGCAGCCAACCCTTCGGTGTATCATCGCTAAATTTCGCAAATTTTCTGAAAATTTTAAAACGAACCGTTTTTCACCATCCGTCGACGGGGTGGAGAGCCTCGATGAGTAGGGCTGGAAGGCAGACATGTCGTAAACAAGTTAAGTTGGAGAGAGAGAGAGTTCAAGAAGACCAAGACTGATTGAGGGAGACGACCGTCTTCGGAAGCGCCGACGGGTGTCACTAAAGGCGCATCGCTGGGGTCTCGCCTCCTTCTCGATGCCTATCGCACGGACCGGGGCGCCGGGCGCGCCGCAGCGCCTCCTCCTCCTCCTTCTCTTGCAGGTCGGTCAGCCTGCTCTTTGGTGTTATTTCGAAAAACATACAATTTTTGGGGAACATTTGAAGGTTCGCAAACTCCCAAATCAGGGTGCTGATGCGACGACCGATTTGTTGGAACAAAAAGGGTTCTTCTCATATGAAGGGCTTATGTCTCTGATTTGTGGCTGTGGTCAATGTGGTCACTGACGACTCATCACAAGCTCGTCTACGTGCTGCTCAGTAAAGACGTCCCTGTCGCCAGCTGGACGATGACATTATGTATCTGATCGTACCGGGGTGGTGTCACTTGGTCGAGGAGGAGAGGGAGGGAAGAGAGGAGACACGTGGACGACGGACGACGAGGCGCCTGAGGAGGGCTCCCTTTCGCCCTCGATTCCCCCTTCAACGACCCCCCCCCCCCCCGTGATGTGTGGCCTCACACGCGCGCCTCCCTCTCACCAACGCTCCTGAAGATTGCATCAAAAAGTCTCAGCGCGCGAAGGGATCATTTCTTGACCCGGGCGTCCCGTTGAGAATGCGCAGGGATGTTGAAAAAGGGCTAAAAGTGCATTCCGTGGAACTTTTATGACGCATAATAAGATGATCATCGAGTAGCCAGGGCTGTATCCCATTGACGTGCCAGCTCATGGAAGTAAACGGTTCGCTCGTCGAGGCCGCGTATGGTCGAAATTTTCCCAGGTCGACGACCGCTGACACGTCTCAGGGCCCAATTCAGTACAAGCGGCGCGGCCAAGGTATACAGCGGAATCGACTAAAGCAAACGTTACTTGTTGGTCGACTTACAAAGAGATAACGCAACATGGTGCGATAGGTGACCTCGTCCATGAGGTAGCGCACGTATCGAATCACCACGCCGTGGGTGATGGCAAAGAACATTCCGAACAGGAACTGAAGAGCGAGAAGTGGAGTGACGGCTTCGATCACTTGAATACTTTTATCCATTTCGAATTGGTTTCCGAGACTCATCGGACATCTGAAAGACCAAATTTTGTTCTCCAATGACCGGAAGCTGTACTTACACATGCCGCCGCTTGGTGGTGTATCGCCAGAGCGCGACAAAAACTAGCATGGCTAGAAAATTGAGCGCAAAACCAGCACATGTAATCATGAGTTGATTGCCGGCCTTCGATGGAGGCATCGAGGCGCACGAGCTGATCACCTCGTCAAGGTCAGCGGGAACCAAGAAGACCAGGGTGAGCCAGGTCGACAAGACCAACTTGAGAGGAGAATATGTTATTTTCGCACAAATTGTTTTTTGCTTACCGACACCAAAACGTATAAGACGCCATGACAACATCCAAATTCGCCATAGCGCGAACCGTAGTGTGTTGCAACTAAGCGCTCGACTATCAAGAAAACCTTAAAAATTCGTAGACGGAAGTCAAACTCGACCTCGAATAGCAGCATCAGCAGAATGAGAACAGAACCTAGAGCCGGTAAATAGAAACATCGAGAGAATGTGTCGAGAAAGTCGCAACGCTCATCTTGACTTTGAAGTTCGCGGATTATTCTTTCAAACTGAAAGACTCCTTCGAGAAGGAAGTGCTTACAACAAAAAAGATGCTTCCGAGTGCTTCGGCAATGCACGCAGCAAGTGTAGCATAAATGAGAATCTGAAATTTCGTCCTAGGTCAAGCAGATGGAAACCAACTTTCGTGTTAGGATGGAAATAAATGCCACGTAGAGTACTCGTCATGATGTACAATGACGCGACCAACGTCCCAACCGAGAGTATTAACGAGCAATATGTTGCGAATTTGTACGGAAAATAGTGATCAAGTTGGTAAGCAATATCACATTCGTCCAGATACTCTTCGGAATATTCTTTAGCCATGAATATGCTGGCTCGAGAGAGGTTGAAAGACTTTTAAATGGAGGAATAATTTCAATAGCTACTTGAAAAACCGCATTTGCCAGACTGGAGCCGTGCACCAGAAGGCAGTGAATCGATCTAATACCCAGTTTCGACTAATGCACCTCCTCTTCAACAAACTCAAGAGAGCCCTTAGTGAGAGAAAATGCAGCTGCGAAGTCGTCGAAAAGTGCCACGAAGACAGCTGATGAGTGGCGGATGTGTGATGCCTCAGGCTAATACAAACCAGACTAATACAAACCCTCACGCTTTCTGCCCTTCGTCGGAAGTTCCTTTGGTGTCTGTGTGTGTGCTGTGGTAGAAAATTACTCGTTTTATTCCCTTTTTCTGTTGGAAAAGTCAAACTGCAAAACAGAGAGAGAACTGAGCTTTCGAAACAAAGCACGCATCAACTTATTACAAGCACTAAAAGATCTCGTGAGTTATCCTGGAGCAGGTGCCATGGTACAGTCAATCTGCATGATGACTCCATTGACTGGATCCATGTTGAACAACTGCAAATCACAAGAAATTAATCTTGCCATCTTTCATTACCCATTGCCCATTGATGCAGTCGAAGTCAGCCGTTACCACCTGCACCATGTTGTTGTTCGCTGGTGGGCCGCCGGCGTTATTGTTGAACTGACATTCCCGATTATACGAAGAAGAGAACTCACAGCCATGGCAGCAATCATGCCCGCGCCGGCATCACAAACGCCCGTGATTCGCGGGCAACCTGTTACCGGGTCCGGCGTTCTCTGCCTGAACGGGTAGAGATTAGTTTTACACAATAATACGTAGTCATCGAAGTTACAAAGCGAGTAAGTACGGGACTACAAACGTTTATGACTTACTGGAGAACAGCAGCAAAGGTACCAGGCTGAGGTCCCGTTGCAAGACTGATGTCGGTACACGGTGTAGCGCATGCTCCTGAAGAACCGAATTATGTTCCGTTCAACTATTTGTGCACCCATTTTGGCGCCGTTTATCTATCACTCAGTGGAACCAACTCTCGTCTAGCAGGATGCTCAACTACGAGGAATGTTCAATCCTGGTTCCTCTCAAAAGCAGTTGATAACTGACAATGAAATTGGTCTCTTCAATGCGAGGGTCGAACGACCTTAGACTGCTGACAGGTTATAACATTCAAGACATTTCAGTGTTTCGCTTCTAGCCAATTTCTACACTTCTCATAACGGTTTGAACTAGTGGTTTGAGGTAATAAAGCTGACCTGTTGAAGGATTTCCACCACCTCCCGTTGCAGCGCACGCGTTCACCATAGCTATCGATGAGCTGACGATGAACAGCTGAAGGAGAAAGGGAGATCTTCTCCGTCTTGGCATTCTACAAACACTGAACTTTTACAAAAGTTTCAAGCATCGCCATAACAATGGGTTCAAAAACGAAGCAGCGAGAGTTTCACGTAAACGCACGCGAGTGAAAATGAAAGGATGCGGAGAACATGTTTTGGTGAAAGAAACAAGAAGAAGAAGAATGTTGTTCGTGGTGGAGGAGTGAGGTGGAGGAGGAGGCGCTGAATGTCCGGCGGGGGTCTAAAACAAAAGAGCGACCCCCCGGAGAAGGCGTGACGACGAGCGGGTCAAATTTGGGACTAAAGCAGTGTCGCGGCGACGTGGGCGAGAAAAAGTGTCATCATGAATTTATCTCTCCGCTATGAACCCCGGGTCTCCGGGTGCTGAAATTGTCCTTTTAGTAGATGCGTAGAACACGACGAGGTTTCCTGCTCAGCAAGGCCAATAATAAGAGTGTAACGCTGCTGACCTATCAAGCTGTCTCACGAGACAGAACCACAGCTTCGGTGATAAAACGGTCGTGTTCCTGCTCCTAAACCCATTATTCCCACGAGAAGGTCGTTCCCTCACGATGTCAGGTTCTCGACTTTTCATGTCCTTCCGACTCATTGACTTCACTTTCTCTCTCGACGAGCCGGCGGCGAGAGCCGGGATTTGACCGACATCCCCTCCCCTTCTCCCCAGCCGACCGGCTCGTGTGGGCGACCGACCGGTCGACGCCTCTTCTTATGCCCTTTTTGCGAACAAAGGAACTCAAAGCCTGGGAATTACTGGATGAAGGCGTTTTTGTGTTGTGAAAAAATAGTCCTCCCCAGAATTCTCTCTCCATTGTGATTACCAGAGATTTCTAATACAAGCAGTCTTCATTATGGAGGCAGGACGAAAAGTATATGCCACAAAGCACGCTTAGTACCCGTTGTAGCACTTCTTCACATCCTTCCAGTACTTCAGCGCGGTATTGCCGAAGCAGCCTTTCGGTCCGCCGTTGTGGACACGTGCTATCGCCTCACAGCCGCTCATCGGACAACGTTTCGTGTAGAGTTTGATGTAGGTCTACAAAAACTTAAAGAGCGAAATTTCGTCACCTCAACACATCCCCTGGCACAAGTGTAATCATCAGCACATCTCTTCCATGCATCTTCAATGGATTCGCCACTTTGACGTCCCGGCGTTCCACAGTCGATGTAGTAGGGCTGCTTGATCTAAAGGGGAATATCAAACCGTTGACAAAATGAACCTGGAAATAACCGCACGACAACGATCCGTGGTCCATTTTGCAACCGATCGGCTTGCAACCATACGATTCTACCTTACACATGCAGTCGAGGCAAGAGTCCGCCGAAGTGGATCCTATGACGTCATCACAAAAATCGAATAGTGAGCCTACCGAGAAAGAGAAGACCGAGGAGAGAAGCGACAAGCAAACCGAGTTCCATTCTCGTCGCTCTTTTGCTCTAGGTGGGACCTTTTATGCAGAAGGCAATGGAAGAATATTTTTACTCGCACACGAAATTCTCTCTCTTGGCTATTTGTGAGCACTCGAAGCAATCACGAAATTCGCAATCGTTTACAGAAATTTCTGAATAAAGATTTCCGTTGCCGACCGTTGTTAGCGGAAACATCTCCCGTTTTATGTGTGTACACAAGCGATTTATTCTGAGCACACTGATCACAAAAGTAAACAAACACAATAATTCAGTTATCCTTTATTTCTTTTGCCGTTTCTCCCAACTCTCTTTAACCTTGTTCCAATAGTGAATCGTCGAGTTACGGAAGCAGCCCTTGGGTCCACCGACGCGAACGCCGGTCATCGCCTCACAATGACTCTTTTCGAACCTTGTAGTAGCCACAGACCACCGAGTTCTTGCCCATTTCACATGGATACGGCTTGAACCCGTTAATAAACAGAATTGATTGATGAAGTCGCTGCCGGATATCACCGTGGCATATCTAAATCACTTCGTAGCACCAGTAGAATGAACCAGTACATGAAATACTGAAGAGAACGAAGATGAAGGAGGTAGTCATCGCTTTGCTGCTGCGTTCGACTTCCGTCGTGTGCTAGTTTTAGAAGAAAGTAAGTGAAGATTTTTAACGAGACACAACCTTATGCGTCGGTGGTTTCGACGTCAGTCACTCTTTCCATGAAAGTCGCTTTCTCCTGTTTTCTTTTCCACGTCTTCCTCCAGGGTAAATGCCAAGTTGTCTTTACTACTCTACAGAGTTGACTTCGGCCAATATCTCTTGTGTCGATTGTATGTGCAAGCATGCGACGGGCTGCAAGCCCATTGGATGTTCTGAAAAAGACGGCTCTGTGGTTTGTGGCTATTTCGATGTGCGTTCAGTATACAGCCGAAATCTTTATCGTCGTTGTTTTAGATCAAGAAGCTTTACTGGTTGGATTGTGGAACACCCGGTCGCAATGAAGACGAAGACATTACAACGGCCTGGAAGAGATGCGCCGACAATTACGACTGTGCTAGGAGCTGTGTGGAGGTCTGGAATATGCTTCAATTGATGATGGAAAAACATTGAGGCTTACATAAAACGCTGGTCGGGAAGTTGTCCGATGGGCGGCTGCGAGGCCCAGGCACGCGTTCACAACGGCGGACCGAGGGGCTGCTTTCGCAACACCACCGACAATTACTGGAACGAAATAAAAGCTTGCTGTAAATGCAAATGAAATCTCGTTCAAGTGGCACCGTGAAATAAACAATTTTGGCTTCGTTGACGCATGTGTTTAGCTTTCGTCATACGCTAGATTTAGACAAATAGAAAAAAAAGATTTTCAGCACGACACAATTCTCGTATGCGTCGGCGAGTACAAGCATTGTCGACAGTAACCAAAACAATAGAGGATATTGAGCAGTTTCGCTTCTTTAAGTGTTTTTAAAAGTGTTCAAGAAAACACTTTCACGAAAGATTTTCACTCCATTGCGATTACCAGAGATTTCCAACAATACAAGCAAGTTGTCTTCATTGTAGAGTCTCCGCAAACGTTTGCCACGAAGCTTGCTTAATAGCAGTTGCAGCAGTTCTTCACTTTGTTCCAGTACTTCAGCGTTGAATCACGGAAGCAGCCTCTGGGTCCGTCGTTGTGAACGCGAGCCATCGCCTCACAGCCACTCATTGGACAACGTTTCGTGTAGCGTTTGAAGTAGGCCTTCAAGAACTTATCGGGCGTAATTTGGTCACCTCAACGCAGGTCTTTGCACAATCATAGTCGTTTGCGCACCTCTTCCACGCATCCTCAATGGATTCGCCACTTTGACGTCCCGGCGTTCCGCAGTCGATGTAGTAGGCTCGCTTGATCTAATGAGAAGAATCAGATTATTGACAAAATTAACCTGGAAATAGCCGCATGAAAGCGAACCGCCGTCCATTTCACATCCCGACGCCTTGCACTCCGACTCGATCTTACAGATGCAGTCGAGGCAAGAGTCAGCCGAAGTGGATCCTATGACGTCATCACAAATGTTGAATAGCGAGCCTACCGAGCAGGAGTAGGCCCAGGAGAGAAGCGACAAGCAAGCCGAATTCCATTCTCGTCGCTCTTTTGCTCCCAGTTGTGCCTTTTATGCAGAAAGCAATAGAAGAATATTTTTATTCGCACACGAAATTCCCTTTCTTGATTGCTATTTGTGAGCACATGGCTCACTCGAAGCAATCACGAAATTTGTAATCGTTTGCCGAAATTTCTAAATTGAGAAGAAGCAGGACCCATCGTTGCCAATCAAAATGCACAGGTCATTGTTGTCTCCATTTTCTTGACTAACTGTGCTTTTCACAAATACAATACGGAAGCGATATTCGTTTATTTCGTGTAGAGCGTTCGATCCGAAATGCGAACAATCATGGGTAAATCAGCCTTTTTGTTTTTGCCGCTTCTCCCAACTCTCTTTTACTTTGTTCCAATAGGAAATGGTCGAGTCACGGAAGCAGCCCTTGGGTCCACCGACATGAACGCGAGCCATCGCCTCACAACGGCTCATACGGTTCAACGGACACTTTAATGCCCATTTGTTCATGTACGCCGAAAACAATAAAACTCTTCTGAGAGACGAAAAACACAAACCAACACACAAGGCCCGGCACACTTATAATTGAGTGCGCATGTCTTCCAAGCCTTCTCGATATCCTGGCCGGGTTCACGCATTGGCATTCCACATGTGATGTAGTAAAGCTTGTTCATCTAGAGAAGTGTCTGGTTGGGACTGTTTTTTAAATATTTATCGAACCTTGTAATAACCACAGACCACCGATTTCTTTCCCATTTCACACGGAGAAGGCTTGCATCCCGTTAGTAAGCAGAATTGATCGATGCAGTCGCTGTCGGATATCACTGTGGCATTCGTTTTCTCATTCGTTTTCTCGGCAAATGTCAAATCTAAAGCTCTAAATCAGTACGTAGCACCAGTAGAATGAACCAGTGTATGAGAAATGGAATAGAATGTAGAAGAAGGCGGCCGTCATCGCTTTGTCTCTGCGACTTGATTTCGCCATGCGCTAGTTTTTGAAGAAAGGCAGTGAAGCTTTTCAACGAGACATAGTCGCCTTATGTGTCAGTCGCTTTTCTGACGTCATTCACTCTTCCCATGAAAGTCGCTTTCTTCTGTTTTCTTTTCAGTGTCTTCCTCCAGAGTAAGTTCCAACTTGTCATCACCAGCCTCACAGAATCGACTTCTGAGTGCAATAATGGTAAATGCATGAACTGCATTTGCGAGCATGCGTCAGGCGATCATGCAACATGTGAAGATGTGTCAAGTTCGCCCATCAAATGTTCTGAGAAAGGCGGCTCCGTAGTCTGTGCTTATTTTGATGTGTGTTTAGCATAGAATGGTACTCTTCAACGTTGTTCTTTTAGCTCAAGAGGCTTTACTGATTGAATTGTGGAACACCCTGCCGCAAACCAGGCGAAGACATTACAACGGCCTGGAAGAGATGCGCCGACAATTACAATTGCGCTAGGAGCTGTCTTGAAGTCTGAAATGTTGATAATGAGAAACTATTGAGGTTTACATACAAATTTGGTCGAGAAACTGTCCGATGGAGGGTTGCGAGGCGCGGGCGCGAATTCTCAATGGCGGACCTAAAGGCTGCTCTCGCAACACCACAGATCAATACTGGAACGAGATAAAAGCTTGCTGTGAAGCCAAATGAAGTCTTCTTCAAGTGGCTCCGTGAAATAAACAATCGTCTTTAGCTTTTGTCATAAGACAATTTTACAGCGAACGAAAGAAAGACTTTCATCCACTCGTAGCTGTCTTGTGAGTCAACGATTACCAAACATTCTCTATTCGACATTATTGAGCCGTTACGCGCACTTGAACAACGGACGCAACTTCTGAAAATGCGATAGAGCATAGCACAAGCATCAAAACTGCGAGAAGACCCATGACTTGCAAAGATTGTTTATTTTGTGGTGGATACTTTCATTCGCAGCCGCAGCAAGCTTTCACTTCGTTCCAGTACTTGGTAGTCGAGTTGCGGAAGCAACCCCGAGGACCGCCGGCATGCACTCGGACCTTCGCCTCGCAACCGCCCATTGGACAGCGACGCGACCAACGCTTCGTGTAAGCCTCAAAGTTGACTCGTCATCACTAGAAAAATTTCATACCTCGACGCAGCTCCTAGCGCAGTTATAATCGTCGGCGCACCTCTTCCAAGCCGTCACAATGTCTTCGTCAGATCCGCGACCGGGTGTTCCGCAGTCTTCATAGTAAAGTTTCTTGATCTGTAAGTTGAAGATTATTTGTGAATCTTCTGCAGGCACCTTGAAGTAGCCACAAGACAACGAGCCGACATCGTCAACACATCCGATGGGCCTGCAGCCGGTCGCATGCTTGCAAATGCAGTCGATGCATGAGTTATCGGCAAGGGTCAACCCTGGGAGAATTGGGACGGAAACGTGAAAACTTACTCTGGAAGAGGATGCTGAAAAGAAAGAAGAAGAAGGTGAGTTTCATCGTTCCAGTCTGACATTGCCGAGTTTTGCACGTCTTATGTTGCGACGGAGTGACAGTTTTAGATGCAGCTGTTTTCTATTTTCAGTTTCTCTTTGTCACCTTCAGGACCAAAAGCACCGAAGGATCAACAAAGGATCACGAAAGTAGTCACATCTCGTTTCCAAATTCGCTTTAGTGTCAACATTTGTGCTTCAACAGGAACATATCGTACGTAACAAGCGAGCACGCTTATTTTACTTGTTGCAAAAGGAAAAGAATTTCGGGTTCGAGTTGTGGGCTTTATAACATCGAACAATCTGGGGCTGCTTCATGCTGTTAGAGGTATGTTAGGATCCCTTTGAGTTGAGCAATCAACGCTCGTGACCGGACTGTCCTCGACCGGCCTGTAGATCTGCAGAAGCGATGATGAAATTAGTATCTCCATGAAATTTGCTTACCCATTGTCCGTTAATGCAGTCCAAGCAGTGGTTAAACCGGGGTCGGCCGGACTTCAAAAAGCAGAAGGGGTCCTCAGTTGAGGGGTCCCAAAAAAGCAGAAGGGGGTCTTACACATGAGAGATTTTTATAGATTCAGAAGGGGTCCTCCGCTCTTTACAGTAGCCAGAAATGGCACTTTTCGCTTTGACTTCAAGTGCAGATCAAAAACGCCTAGGTCAATTTTCTTCACGAGTGTATTGGTTTCAAAAGTGGCTTGTTTTGCATCATTTTTTCTACTTCTGTGAAATGTTAAGCACACTGGGAGATAGATCTTGGAACGGAGAACAAAACGTATTACTT
>JAQIXL010001119.1:0-20631 GCA_034700245.1 Poikilolaimus oxycercus
AGAAAATGAGAAATCGAGAAAATGAGAATGAGAAAATGAGAAAATGCGAAAATGAGAGGAGATCTGAAACAGACCCAATGTCTCATAATGTCAGTGACGACAACAAATGGGAAAGAGTCGATGATCTGGGTGGATCAAGACGGTTCACCCGATGGAAGAGACGCCGACTCCTACGAAGCCTTCAAGAGGGCCTTCGTTGTAAGTAATGTACGCCTTTCCTTCTCTTTCTTTTCCTTCTTCTCATCTCATCCCAGATTCAGCTCGCCTACAGCACTGTCACTGCCGACAACTATACTCAATTCGGCGAGGAGGTGATTAGAAGGATGCGAGAGGCGCCCTTCAACTGCCAGACGGAATGCGACGGCGAAGAAAACCAATATGTGAGAGGGGAGAGAGGGTTACGGTAGCTTAAGGTGTCCACTTACGCGGGCCAACTCTATGACACTTTCTATCTCTATTGCTGGGCCTTGAATCAGACCTTCCTCGACGATCCTCTCAACGGCCATTTGAATGGAACGATGATCGTCGAGAATGCGGAGACCACTTTCTATGGTTCGAGACTCTTTGAAAGAAGAAGAGAGTGAAGGAATGTCGGGGAAGGTGGTCATGAACGAGAACGGAAGTCGCGAGCCCGAGTACTCCCTCACGGGCCTCAACTCCACAGGACAAGTCGTCAACTTTGCCACCATCACCGTCTCCGGATTGGATGCTGTGAGTGAAGGGCGAGAAGGAAGAGGAGAGTGCAGACCTACACTCCCCTCTACGACAACGAGGGCACTTCTGTGTGGGCCACTCGAGGCGGGGTGCATCCTCTGTCGATACCTGTCTGCGGCTTCACGGGCAATGCCTGTCCCCTCTCCTTCGCCGAGGCTTATCTCGTCTATGTGATCATCGGATCCTGTGTTGCGGCCTTCGCCGTTCTCGTTGCCCTCGCCGGCATTGGATTCACGCTCTAGTCACTCCTTCTCTATCGTCTCAAGAAAACTTTTCAGTTCCAAAATGAAGGAGAGCGAACGTCAGAATCTCTTGTGGCAGATTCCTTTCCACTCTCTGATCAAGCCTTCAACCAAGGTTCTCTCAAGAGAATACAGACAATGAGAAGTCTTAGAAAGTGGGCCTGGAGAGTTCTCGTTCCCTTCAAAGTGGACCTAGTTCCACATCAACAAAGCTCACCATGGACAGCAAGCAGGTTCATCCTCATCCTTCAAGCAAATGTGTAGGAAACGAAAAACTTCGCCTTCTACTACATCGGGAAGGAGTCGGTCGTCGCCTTGAAGCATCAGGTGAAGCCACGACTCGACGCCGAGGATTACGTCGAGCTGCGTCTTGTATGCTCTTTTTCCCTCTCTGAAAGAGATTTGTAGATGCGCGGTCTCGAGAACGACAATCTGAACCGTTTCCTTGGGCTGAGCTTCGACGGTCCTCTCTTCATGTCCATCTGGCGTTTCTGCAGTCGCGGCAGTCTGCAGGACATCCTTCAGAAGGGTTCCATGACCATGGACAACTTCTTCGTCTACGCCCTACTCAGAGACATCGCTGCCGTGAGTGAAAGAGGGGAGAGAAGGGTGCAGGGTCTCTCCTTCCTCCACAAGTCCTTCGTCCAATGTCACGGGCGTCTCACTTCTGGTTGTTGCCTCGTGGACGATCGCTGGCAAGTCAAGCTCTCCTACTTCGGCATGCGCTGTCTGCGTGAGGCAGAGCGACGCTCCAAGAAAGGTGATAAGATGCCCAGCTTGCATCTTCTCCTCTCAGAGATGCTTTGGACAGCGCCGGAACTATTGCGAAGTGAAGATCCTTTTGGTACTCGTGAAGGGGACATCTACTCCTTCGCCATCATCTGCTCGGAACTCCTTACAAAAGCGCCCGCCTGGGACTTGGACAACCGAAAAGAGAGACCCGAGGAGCTTCTCTACTTGATCAAGAAAGGCGGCCACGCACCGCCACGGCCTCAACTCTCCCTCGGAGAGAATCACGACATCAATCCGGCCATGGTGAGCAAGGAAGCCTTCTCCTTCACTCTCTAGTTGCATCTTGTCCGTGATTGCTGGTCTGAGAACCCGGATGATCGGCCGAAGATCGACTCGATTCGCTCTCTGATGAAGTCGATGAACAGTGGTCGGTGAGTGGAGGGAAGGAAGAGGACAGACAACTAGCAGGAATGACAATCTCATGGATCACGTCTTCAACATGCTCGAGTCTTATGCTGGAAGTCTCGAGGACGAAGTGGCCGAGAGGACAAAAGAATTGGTGGAAGAGAAGAAGAAGAGCGACATTCTCCTCTACAGAATGCTTCCAAGGCAATCCAATACTCTTACAGTGACTGTTATACTACAGACAAGTAGCAGAGAAGTTGAAACTGGGTCAGAGTGTGGAACCGGAGACCTTTGAGAGTGTGACCATCTTCTTCTCGGATGTCGTCAAGTTCACGAATCTCGCGGCGAAGTGCAGCCCTCTTCAGGTCTTCCTCCTCCTTCTTGAAGAGTCTCTCAGGTAGTGAATCTCCTCAACAGTCTCTACACAATCTTCGACGGCATCATCGAGCAGCATGACGTCTACAAGGTTCTCTCCTCTATCTCTTTTCTTCAAGATTCAGGTGGAAACCATCGGCGATGGCTACTTGTGTGTGTCGGGTCTTCCTCATCGAAATGGCCATGAACACGGTCGGGAAATAGCGAACATGGCCCTCGCCTTCATGAAGAGTGTCGTGGACTTCCATGTGCCCCATCTTCCTGCTGAGAGGATCAACCTTCGCATCGGCCTCCACACTGGTCTCTTTCCTTGCCTCCACCACCCCGATTCACCCAGGTTCATGTGTGGCGGGTGTGGTGGGTCTGACGATGCCTCGCTACTGTCTCTTCGGCGATTCCGTCAACACCGCCTCTCGCATGGAAAGCAATGGAAGACGTAGGTCTTCTCGGAGAAAGCTATCCTGCAGCTGGCCACATCCACATCTCGACTGAGACGAACACTCTCCTCACTCGTGTTCTCGGCGGATTCCGTACTGAACCAAGAGGAGAAGTGATCATCAAGGGCAAGGGAGTCATGGAGACCTTCTGGCTCCTCGGCCAAAGAGGTGACGGTGGGAGCGAGCCCTCGTTGCCTTCTTCCGACGATCTGCCCGCTGTCACAACCACTGTCCCCATTGCCACTCCCCCGGCTCTCATTGTGACCACCAATCCGATGTACTCGGAGTTCAAATCCGAATTCAAGGAGGGCATCAAGAAGTTGGAAGAAGACCTCGACAAGGAATTCCTCTGAAGTCCCCCCCCCCCCTCACCTCTATTTGTCATGCATTTCAAGGCTTTACATGTATTTTGCAGGCATTTCATATAAGCAGTTAATGAAAGGAATTTCTCAAGGAAAGGACTCTTTCCATCAAGGGATTAAAGCATTTGAGCGAGCACCCGCGAGAGAAGAAGAGAGAAGGAAGAGTGAAACACGAATGGGCAATCGAGAGGGAGACTGTACAAAGAAGACTCGAGAAGCTTCTAGAGACGGCGATGAGCATGTCTTCTCTTGTGACGACAGTCTCGCTCCTCGTTTCGGAAGTTCAATTGCATGTTGACCTCGCCGATGTCGAACCATTCCAGGACGGTGCCGTTGTGGTTGTAGCTTCTCGGGATCTCCCAGAGAATCTTCCTCTGACACGCCTGTCAAGCCCTTCTATCAAAGAGAGGAGACGCACCTTCTTCTCGTCGTTGCAGTCGTGGTAGATCTTGATGGCCGCTTGCATCGGAGACTCCTCGCGAGTCGCCCCGCTCAACACAAAACGACCATCGGAGTCTGTTCGAGTCTCGTCGAGCAAATCATCCGGATCTCCTGGGTCTTGCATCTTTAGAGAATCGTGGAAATACCGTAATCTCTGTCGACAATCTTGACCGTCGTCGCAACAAGGGGCTTCTTGCCACAGAGAAGTCTTCCTCTGACAGCAACACCCTGGAGATGAGCGAGAGCTGTAGACAAGAGACAGAAGAAGAGGAAGAAGAAGAGCATGGGCGAGGGGGGAGAACTCTGCTCGGCGTCAACTGTAGGGACTGCATACTCGCTGATAGGCCGCCCCTATTTATGGTCGAGGCATCGGGGGCCGTGAAAAACTGGAGGATTTCCCTGACGGAACGGCGGTCAGCGAGCACGCCGCCTATCACGGCGCCTCGCGTCTCAGCTGCCTCAAGGGGGAAAGGGGAAGGAGCGATGTCTGATCTCTCGCATGCACACTCTCACCTCTCAACAAAGGGTCACACTCGGACAACTATCGATCGCGACGGTTCAGGACGCGCCGTCTGCTCTCTGTGAGCCTCCTCTCTGTTGTTGTTTTGTGGAATGGCTCCTCATGTGTCAGCGCTGCACAGTCCCCACTCGCCCCTCTCCACTTCAAGTCTCGATAAGCTGCAGCTCCATCGATTGGGCATCGAGTCCACGCTTGTCCTCTTGGTGGGACGCCGTCGGCGACGGCCATGCAGCGTCGACTCGTCTTCGTCACGGCGACGCACGCCATCCTCGGCGCGGCTGGCGACATCCAAGCCAATCTCCTCAACCTCCTCGCCCTGCCCATTCGAGCATTCATCAAAGAGTCCATGAAGGCCGATCTCGGACCTGCATATGAAGCGAGGTCCTCCTTCCCTCCTTCTTCATCTTCTATCAGATTCGAGTTTGTCTTCTCTTGCATTGCCTCGTCACTCTTCGTCGGAGTCCTCCTCGGTCTCCTCTCCATGGGCTTCCTCATGGATCGTCTCGGACGCAAGCAGACAGCCGTCCTCTTGAGGTTTTTCTCCTCTTCTCTCATCCTCTTCAGGAGTTCTCTAGCGGCGACATCGAGTCTTTCGATGGTGTTGGCTGCAGTAACAGGCCACTTTGAATTCATTGCCCTTTCTCACTTCGTCGTGGGCATCGCCTGCGCCCTCAAGATCGTGCTCTACATCTACGTAGCAGAATGCTCGCCCGACACAGAACGAGGTCTCCCTCCCTCCCCCTCACTCCCCTCGCAGGCATGACAGCCCTCGCGATCAACACGGGATCAAACATGCTCATCGTCTTCGTCATGCCCCTCTGTCTGCCCGACTGGCTCGGCAACGCCCACTTCTGGTCTCTCCCCTCTCTCTCTTCATCCTATTATGACATTGTCATCGTTTACGATCTTATGTGACGCCGTTGCAGGGTTTATGTTCCTCTCCTCTGTGCTTCTCTTGCCGTCGCTCATCTCTGTGTCGCCGTCTTCTTCCCTCAAAGTCCCAAGCAACTCTACATCCAGGACTATGACGTAGCTAAGGCACAGCAATCCATCCTCTTCTATCACGGAGACAATGTTAACCTAGGTGAGTGCTATGGAAGGAGTTCAGCCTTCTCAGATGACATCCAGGAAGAGTTCGAACGGGAGAGGTTGCAGGAGACGGAGGGACACGCCTCTCTCAGTGAGGTCTGGTCTCATGAAACATTCAGGTGAGAGTTTAATCGTCTCGGAGAGGTCTCCTTGTCTAGATGGTCATTGAGCATTGTTCTCCTTTGCTCTTTTCTTCCCGCCCTCTCTGCCGTCAATCTACGAAGTCAGTTCCAGAGCGAACTCTTCCTGGAGTTTGGCTTGACACCCACACAAGTGAGAAGAGGGGAAAAGGGAAGAAAGGGAGGATGTAGGTGATCCTCTGTCTCATCGCCTTGAATGTCTTCGTCGCTCCACTCGGATTCGTGTCTCCCTTCTTCGTGGAGAAGTTCGGTCGTCGTCCCCTCCTCCTCACCATTGGAATCGCTTGTGTCCTCGAGTGGATCTTCTTCGGCTTTGCTCAGGTCTGTCTCCCTTCTCTTCCCATAAAAATGATCTTTAGTTGCTGGTCGACCTCAAGACCTGGTCACTAGTTCCTTCAGCCACACTCTCAGTCATCGCGTCTATCTTCGGTCAAATGAGCGTGAACTTGGGACTTCTGGTCATCGCCCCGATCTTCCTCTCCGAGCTCTGCCCCCAGAACACCAAAGCAGCCATCTCACAGGCAAATTGACTTCGCTGAGAGAAAGTCGTTTAGGTGACGCAGTCGATTCCCTTGTTGGTCGTCATCCTCGAAGTAGTCTTCTATCCTTCTCTCCTCTCTCTAATCGGCTGTGCTGTCTTCTTCACGATGGCCACAGTCTGTAGTCTCCTCGTGCTCCTTCTCTACTTGCACGTCCCCGAGACGGCCGGTCTCTCCGTCGACGCCATTGTCCGTCGTCTGAGCGAGGTTCGCTCTCGGGCAACGACGACGCAGTCGCTCCTCCGAGGTCGTTACGGGTCGACGAGTGAAGCCTCGGACACACATTCCTATGCTGAGATCTGACAACATTGAAACGGGTCGAGTTGGGTCTTCCACTCAACGCTGGATGTTTTGTGCAATAAAGAAAGCGGAGTAAAACTGTGTCAGTTCTACTATCGATAAATCTTCACGGGAAATGCAGATGTCCCTATCAATTGTCATCATCCACAGTCAAAGCACTGTCAAGGTCTCGAACCAACGAGTCCCGGACTGCCAACCGAGCACTTTGGCACTGAGCCATATGGCTAAGAGAGCGATGTCTCGCTGAGGCATCAACAAGAATGACAGTCAGAAAACTACATGCTCGCCTAGATACAGGGACCGCATCTGAATAGAAGGAGTTCCCATTTTGCAGGATCTTGTAGAGGGAATGGCTGCGCCAGCAGTCCATCGCCATGTGAGTTCCTTTGGTTAGAAAAAGAAGCGAGGGACAGAAAGAGGAGACGCGGGCGCCACGCGGCAAGGCGGCGCCGCCCTTCTTCGAGAGCGGCCTCGTCCTGCACGGCAAGTTCCGCATCGAGCGCATGATCGGAGGAGGCGGCTTCGGGCAGATCTACAAGTACTTAGAGAGAAGAGAAGAGAAGGCTACAGGGCGACTGTCCTCGCGACGGGTGCCGTCTGCGCCGTGAAGGTGGAGATGCAGTCAACGGAGACGGGCCGCATGGTGCTCGAGCAGCGCGTCCTCCACATCCTCAACGGACAACCTCACTCGCCCCTCCTCGTCTGTCTCCTCTTCCTCCTCGCAGAAGTCTCCCTCAGTATGCGAGTGGACGCTATGGGAATCTCAACTTCCTCGTCATGGAGATGCTCGGCAAAAATCTTACGGAAATTCGCAAGAAACTCAAGGTTTCATTCTCTCTTCGAAGAAGTCCCTCCTCAGTCGAAGCACTTCTCTGTGAACACGGTGAGCTTTGTGGGCGAGCAGCTGGTCGAGGCGTTGCGAGCCGTCCACGACGTCGGCTATCTTCATCGGTTCCTCTTCTTCCTCTTTGGAAAGAGACAAAACTCCAGAGATGTAAAACCCTCGAACATGTGTGTGGGCATCGGGGCGAAGTCGCGCGTCATCTTCCTCGTCGACTTCGGCATGACGCGCCAGTATCGATGGGAGTGCGTCCTTCTCCTCAATCCTACAAGGAAGAGTTCAGTGATGGCCAGATTCGTCGCGAGCGAGTCTACGCCGCCTTCCGAGGAACCATGCGTTATGTGTCTCTGAACGTGCACGAGAGAAGGGAGCAGGTGGGATACGGTCTGTGGCAGACTTTGTGCAGGGACCAGTGGACGATCTCTGGGGAATCTACTACACCGTCATCGAACTCGCCGAGGGTCAACTGCCTTGGCGACTCGTCGTCGAGCACGATGAGATCTACAAGCAGAAGAAGAAGATGGACTGCGACGAGCTCTGCAAGTGAGAAGCCTCTTCTCCTTCCAAAAAGAGGGACAGGAGTCTACCGCCGGCCTTCCACGAGCTTCCCGCCTATCTGAACAAGATGAACTTCCAGTCGAATCTCGACTACGCCTACCTCGCCGAGATCTTCAAGGTGAGGTTCTTCTAGAAAAAAGGAGAGGCGGAATGCAGCGCTGCGCGTCTCCTGGCGGCCCGAAAGCCCTCGACTGGGAGACGGACCTCCATTCCGTTGCCCATTAGATCGATAAAGTTTCATCTTTATTCTGTTCTTTGGTAACCGCAAACTTGAAGAGGGAACACATTCGAGAAGACTCTCTCACTCAATTAAGATGGTAGGGTATGTGGAGCCAGTTTTAAGGAAAAGGTGTTAGAAGGGGAAGAGGAGGAGTGAACTTGAAGACTGGCTCTTGACCCAGAAGGACAAAGGGCCGGTTTGAGCCAGTCAGTGATGGATCCCGGGACGAAGGTCGCCTTCTTGCTCTTCCTTTCTTTCTTCTTATCTTCAGTGAGAACTGAGGGGATCGTGCCTTGTCTCGGCTATCGAAGCAACTATCGCCTTCACTATCCTTGTCTCGGAGACGAAGACAGCGAGGAAGAAGATGGTGAGAGTCTTTTCTACTCAGAGTCAATACTGAGAAAGACCGCACCCCTGAAGAGATCTTCATGGGCTATCCTTCCAAGTTCGCTCGCACCGGTTACTACGACCTTCTCTTCAGAAACCTGAACACCTTTGGCTATGATGGCTTGAATCTGCCGAGTTACGGTAGGTCCTTCTCCTCTTGCTTTCATCTACAGGCTTCAACGCGAATTTGCCCCAGAAGGGGCCCTATCGCTTCTATCGCTATCGGAATTGGTTCTCCAATTGACGTCCACACAAATAAACGTCTTCTTTCTTTGATTGAGAGAACGTCCCGGCCAACTACTTCCTCTCCTCGCCATACTACAAGCATCAGCATTCCTTCTTCTGCAGAGCTTTGTCTCCTTCGACGGCAAACTTCCCTTTGTCGGTACTCTTACACCGAAGTTGAGAGATCGAGAGGAAGGAGACGGAGAAGGCGTGTTGTGGCAGATGATGGAGAGCCCTTTCCAAGAGTCTCCTCGTCATCGAGGGCTGCCCTTGTTCATTTCCTTCTGCAGTCTTCATTCCTTGCATTCATGAGACGTCTGCAGACGCCGTCACCATCGCCTCCTCCAAAAGAGTTTCCATTTGTGGCCGAGTCCCGACCTGTTCAAACAGAGCTTGTAAATGCGTGACAGACTCATTTGGGAATCGATGACAGAGGAAAGGAAAAAGCACCGCGCGACTCCTTCTTCCCCCATTTTCCTTGTGCGTAGTCTGTTCTTCTGCTGATTCCCTCTTTCTTCTCCTTCGTCGTCCTTTTCGCGTCGGAGTATGGCGTGGTCGCCTTCGTTGCTCTTTTAGTCGTCGGAACTTGCTAGCTTGGAAACGGGACGAGTGTTTGGTTGTGAGGGCGACTCGAGTGCGCGAGTACCTCGCCTGCCACCTGCTCCGAGAAAGACTTCTCGAGACATTCAATTCCGCCGTGGTTGTCGTGGGGCCGCCAAGCTATTAGCCGCGAGCCGCCATTCCACGACCAGCCATGATAAACAAGGGAGAGACAAGTCTTCGAGGGAACGGCGAGATGACGAAGGGAGGGAGGGAGGGGAGGGGGGGGGGGGCAGTGATCGACGCTCGGCTGCCGCCTCCGAATTTCCTTGTCCATTTGGACTCGTTTCACATTCTCGGAATTGGACGTCGATGGCGACTCTCGCCTGCACCCTCCGCCACTTCCACGGCACACCTGCGCCCTGTCGTCGTGGGAGAAGGGAGGGCGAGGGGAGAGGGCGAGTGCACGCAGCGATGATTGCCGTTGTTTCTTCTCTCTTGCCGAGACGCGTCTTCTCGAGGCGACTCCGCCCTCGGCACGCGCCCTCCCTCTCGGATCGGCAAGACGCCGCCCCGAAGGAGGACAATGCCAGGGGGAGAGGCTCCTCCTCAGCTCCTCTATGGATTAGTGGGCACCTTGGCGTCGCCCACCGCACCTCGCCCATTCCCCGCCCCCCGGCATACTAATTTGATGATTGTGTCAGAAACAGGAAATAAGGTCTTCTTCTTCTCTCTTCTCTCACCCGCAATCCCTCGTCCTTCTCCCCTCCTCCCCGAGAGTTCTCCTGTAGACGCCGGCCATGTGCCCTCTCGTCGTGCGACGGGCTTCCGCTCCTCGAGGAGCCTCGTCCTTCTCCAGAGAGAACCGGAATCTTGTGGGTCGGCATTTTTTGTGCGAGTTGCGGTCTCTTCCTTGGTTCCTTCACCGCCTAGTGTGCACGTCCCGCGGTGCCTCGCCGTAAATTCTCCCCGTCCAACGGTTCATCGGTCGTCGCCCCCCCCCCCCGCCTTGCCTGTGCATTGCCGTCACTGCTCTCTCCCCCTCCCCTCTCACGACGATGACCGAGACGCCGTTCCCTTGGTCCTCGCGTCGACTTCTCCCCTCGGCAGCCATGGAAATGGGCCAATTCGCGGGCTGCTCCAAGGCGTTTCCCCTATGGCCTTCGGGCAGTCGGCGCCCCTCTGCCGGCGTCCGGTTACTTCGCCCGTCCATTGCCGGGGAACACCTGCAGTCGATTCGGACCTTGAGATGGCCCCTCCCACCCCTCCCCATCACATCCTTTACCCGGCTTCTCCCCTTCCTTTGAAGTCACTTCGCGAAAGAGGAATTTGTTTTTGTCCGCGTCTCCGGTTGCCGAGAAAAGAAAGGGAAATGGACGCAATTGTGAGGTGACGGCACGCGCCGCGACGATGAGAGCCACGTGAGCAGCCATGGCCGCGCCTCGCCTTCTCCTCCTTCTCCTCCTCGTCCTCGTCGTCCACGCCGAGGAGGTGCACGAGGAGGCGACCTGCAGTGTGGCGAAGCCATGTGCCCCGGGCCTTCTCCTGCCAGTCTGGCAGCCTCAGGCAAGTCTCCTCTCTTCTCTTAGAAGGACGTTTCAGGGCGATCTCTCGGTCTTCACGATCGTCTTTCGTGCTCTCGTCTACTTTATCGCCCTCGCCTACATGTTTTTCGGAGTGTCCATCGTGGCTGACAGGTGTGTTGTCGGGTGCGAGGAGAGAGGAGACTTCTCAGGTTCATGGCTGCCATCGAAGTGATCACTTCACAGGAGAGAGAGGTCAAAATGAAGAAGATCAGTGGAGAGCCCTACACCATTCTGATTCGAGTCTGGAACGAGACCGTCTCCAATCTCACTCTCATGGCTCTCGGTGAGGCTTCCTTCTTCCCTTCCAACTTCCAGGCTCGTCTGCCCCGGAGATTCTTCTCTCGGTCATCGAGATCTTCGGCAACAACTTCGAGGCGGGTGAGACTTCTTGTGGAAGTGAGAAGAGTCCTTAGGCGATCTCGGTCCTTCGACGATTGTCGGGTCGGCGGCCTTCAACCTCTTCATCATCATCGCCATCTGCATTTATGTGAGTGTTAGAGGGGGGGGGGGGGGCTGGCTGAAACTCGAGCCTCGTCTCGCCTCAAGAGCATCGAAAGGGAAAGGGCAGCCCACCACTCTTGCAGACGATTCCCTCACCGGAGACTCGCCGAGTGCAACACAACTACGTCTTCTGGGTGACAGTCATCTGGTCGACCTTCGCATATGTCTGGCTCTACCTCATCCTCTCCTTCTTCTCGCCTGGAGTTGTGCAGGTCCGTCGGGGAAACCGAGACCAGGGAGAGGCTAACTCGATCTTCCTTCGCGCTTCTTCGAGGGAAACGAGTTGCCTCCTCCTCCTCCTCCTCCTTCTTCTTCTGCCCTCAGATGGAGGCTTAAGGTGTGGGAAGGAGTGCTCACATTCATCTTCTTCCCTCTCACCGTCATGTCGGCTTATGCAACAGACAGATACGCGGGAGTCTTCGGACAAAGACTCGTCCAGGGTCAGTTGGAGGGAAGAGGAGGAGAAAGCTCTTAGGGGGACTCAGCTCCTTCTTCCGCTCGGCGAGATCCGCTCGGACGACGACGAGGGAGAATCCCATGAGGATCGTGGAGAACGGCAAGGAAGGGTAAGTGAGGGGGGCGAGGAAAGAGAGAGGCACGAGGGCAGACACTCGCTCCTCGAGAACCGAGACCCTGATGCGATCGCCTTCGAGGAGAATCGGAAGAAGTATCTCGAACTCTTCAAGTCTCTTCGGGCTGAACATCCAGACGAGAAAGTGGAGGAACTGGAGAAGATAGCGACGGAGAGGGTGGTGCAGGAGCAGAAGAAGAGTCGCGCCTTCTACCGCATTCAGGTGTCCCTTCCATTTGGTTGAGGGGAGAGACGCGTCTGCAGGCTACTCGCAAGTTAATTGGTTCCGGCGACATTGTCAAGAAGAAGTTGAAGAAGGCCGCCGACGAAGTGGTCGCCGCGCCGCCGCCTCGGCCCCGTGCCGTCACCGTTCAGTGAGTTCCCTCTCGAGGCTCCCTCCAAGAAGACAGATTCGATCCCGCTTCCTATATGTGTCTCGAGAATGTTGGGGTCGTCAAGGTGCAGGTGAAGTGCGATCGAGGCACCTCGGATCCCGATTCGGTACGCCTTCCTCCTCATTCGAAACTCTTCAGATTGTGACGGTTCACTATAGAACAGTGGCTGACACGGCCCAAGAACACAGCGACTTCGTCCCCGTCGAGGGAGTTCTCACCTTCGAGCCGGGACAAGATCTGTGAGGGGAAGTAGGAAGAAGAGGTTTCAGGCAGGAGATCGAGATCGGCATTGTCGACAATGACATCTACGAAGAAGACGAGCAGTTTCTCGTCCGTCTCTCGCAGGTCCGAGCCGTCCTCGCCCGCGATGAAGCAGCGACCATTGCGAGTCGTCTCGGAGCAGCCGCCACGGCCACAGTCCTCATCGTGGATGATGACCACGCGGGGGCCTTCGGCTTCTCCTCTGAGAAGTTCAAGGTGTCCGAGTCGAGTGGAGAGTTCATCGCCAAAGTGAGTTGAAAGAAAAGGAGAGAAGGAAAAGAAATGCAGGTTCTTCGTACTCGAGGAGCAAGAGGAAGAGTGAGCATTCCCTACAAGACCGTGGATGGCATGGCAAAGGCGGGTCAAGATTACGAGCATGTCGAGGGAATACTGGAATTCGAAGATGAACAGAGTGTGTAAGTGAGAGGAGAAGGGAGAGAAGGCTGCAGAGGGGAGATCCCCATTGTGATCATCAACGACGACGAGTATGAGAAGAACGAGGACTTCTATCTCGAGTTGGGCGAGCCCGTCTGGTTGTCTGCCATCAAGGAAGGGGAAGAAGGCCACGAAGGTCGCCCCGTGCTCTCTGACCATCCGAGATGCAAGATTGTCATCACGGAGGACAAGCAATTCAAGGCATTCTTGTTCATTCGAGCGAGTCTCTTCTTCCGTGTTCAGGGCTTTGTTGATCGTCTCGTGGCGAACGCGAACACGTCGATCATGGTCGGCACCTCGAGTTGGAAGCAGCAATTCGCCGAGGCCCTCGTCGCTGAAGCTGGTAGTCCGAGAGAGAGATGACGTCTTCTTTCAGATGATGATGGACAAATCGGTTGGAAGGAGAGGACGATGCATTATGTGTCTCTGCCCTGGAAAGTCATTTTCGCCCTCATCCCTCCCACAGACTACCAGAATGGCTAGTCTTCCTCTCCGTTCAAAAGAAGGAATACAGGCTGGCTCTGCTTCTGCACAGCCATCTTCATGATTGGAGTTCTCACGGCGATCATCGGCGATCTGGCTGCTCATTTTGGTTGCACGATCGGGATGAAGGACAGCGTGACTGCCATCTCCTTAGTCGCAATGGGGACAAGCATCCCCGGTGAGTCTTCCTCTCTCTCTCAAACACTTGCAGACACGTTCGCCTCACGCACGGCGGCCATTCAAGATCATTGGGCAGACTCGTCGATTGGCAACGTGACCGGCTCGAATGCCGTCAGTCCCCTCTCTTCTCTATCAAAAAGACTTCTTGTCTAGGTGAACGTCTTTCTGGGGATAGGAATTGCTTGGGCGATCGCCGCCTTCGTGCACGCCGTCCGAGGAACCGAGTTCAAGGTACGCACTCTTCTTCTTGCTTCTTCCTTCTCCTTTCATTCTCACACGTGCTTCTTCTTCCAAACAAGAATGAATAGTGGAAGTAGTCTCAAAGCAAGATTCCATTGAAAGTTTCAGGTGAACGCGGGTTCGCTCGCCTTCTCGGTGACCATGTTCCTCATCGGCAGCACCGTTTGCATCGCAATTCTCCAAGCGAGAAGGTTCTCCTTCTTCTCTCTCTCCCATGTCCTTCTCAGATTCAACAAACACATCAAAGGCGAGCTGGGAGGCCCCGCATTTTGGAAGCATCTCAGCACGTTGGCCTTCGTGCTCGTCTGGGGCTTCTACCTCTTGCTGAGCACCCTCGAGGCTTACTGTATCATCCCCGGCTTCTGAGTCGCCTCGCCCTCCGCATTCCGAGAAGAAATCTTCCGTCGTCTTGATAGTGAGAGAATAAATAAATCTTTATTTCGAGAGATATGAGAAGACTGAGGAGATCCTTGAGCAAGCCCCTCGGGACCCGCACCCGCTTCTTCTTCTGGCTTCCCTTTCTTCCTAAGGGAGTCGCTTCAGACTCGTCGACCACCATAGCCGACGACCGAGCGTCGAGATCTCGAGTCGCGTCCCAGGAGGAGGGACTTGAAGGCGCGACGGAACTCCGAGTTGAAGATAGTGTAGATGATCGGATTCATGAAGGAGTTCATGTAGCCGATCCACGTCGTGTAGAAGAAAGGCAGGAAGCCGATCTGACAACTCGTCTCCTCGAGCAGAATGCACACCGCGTTCGTTAACTGACAGCCAAAGAAGGGGACCTGCAACTGCTCCTTGGAAAGAGAGAACTCACCCAGCAGATGAGGAAGATGCCGACGACGATGCCGAGAGTCTTCGTCGCGCGCTTCTCTTTCCTCTGACTCTTGGAGACCTTTCGTTTGAGACTGGATTCCTTTCGATGGATGCCCTTCTTCACAATGCGAACCCCCAAGACAGAGGAGGCGCCGTTGCGAGCACTGCCGAGAGTGCGCCGAATGGATTCCGCCCTTCTAGAGATCTTCTTGTTGTTGGAGAAGAGAGGGAGACCTGAGACTGCGTGCTTCCCTTCGAGGCTCGTTGTCGTTGAAGGTGGAGGCGGAGTGAGCGGAAGAGGATCGCGGCACGAGGCTCTTCGAAGAAGCTGAACAACCCTCGAGTCGACTTCTCTCATTTGCACTCACAGAGCGTGCCCAAGTCGCCGGTCGAGACGAGTCCCGGCGACGTGGGAAGGCGAGGCTTCTCCGCCCTCTCACTCCGATCCAGCTTGTCGCCTCCAAGAGGAGGAGGAGGTCGCAGTTCTTGCACACGCATGTTGAACGTCACCGTTGGACACTAGAGATTGAAGGAGGAATGAAGAAGAGAGACCTGAGACTCGTCGGCGATGGTCTCTTTCTTGGGAGACTTGTCGAGGGCGCCTCTGTTCTCGATGACCATGTCCTGTGGAGATTCCAGCAATTCCGCGCCTGCAACACTTTCTCTTTCTTTTAAAGCTCCCTGACTGTTAGCCGTGGTGGATCGTGAGAAGAGACCCCCTGCAGCTGCCCCATCTTTGTCGATGTCAACGAGAGGCGTCCGCGAGACGACAGCCGCCTTGAAGGAGTCGTCGTGTCGATGGTTGTGGGTGGCGGAGAGAGTCTCGGTCTCCGTCAGAGAAGTGAGCGGCCGCTCGAAATCCTCCGACGGCGACCTCACAGCCCCGATGGATCTCTTCCCTGCTTCAAATAGAATTCTTCTTCACAGAAAGTCTACCCGAAGGAGTGCCGTCTCCTCGATGAGGTAGTTCCTCGTGGGAGAGCGCCGTCTTGAGAGCCGCGGTTGGACGAACGCCGACGACAGGAGAGACTTGCTCGCTGCGGGCTCCCGTCGCGCGGAAAAGACGTGGACTTCGTTTGGACAATTGTCTGAGGATGGCCGGCAGAATATGATCCTTGGATTCTCTGCAAGACTCAAGAGGAAGGGAAGAGGGACGCACGATGTTCTCTTCGGATGGTTCTTCTTCTCGCTGCCCATAGCGGAGGGCCTTCTCTTGGCGGAGTAGGAGCGCGAGAGATTCCTGCAAGTCTTCTTCTCCTCCCTCTTCAAAGGAGTTCCCCGGGGGCGTTCGTCGTCGCTTGTCCTTCTCTGCACTTCCGGTTCTTTGAGGGCAAACGCCACTCTTTCACGCCTTGTTTTGCCCCTTTCGCCCGCCGACACACAGATCAAAGTCAAAGACGAAGGCCCACTTGAATCGCCGTTGAGGACAGCGAGGAGGTGGAGGGCGTCTCTCCACTGCCGACTGCGACGTCGACGGACCGAGCGAGCTGTCGATGCCATCCGAAGACCGCCTGCAACATGTCCCTGAGTGCTCCCTCTCTTGCTCCTTTGCAGCTTGTGCTCTTCAGGCGGTTTTCTATGTTCTGCGAGTGATGCAGTGAGAGGTGAAGGAGACTGAGAAAGGGTTACCACATTCGCCTGCGAAGCTTCTCGAAGAGAGGAGACCTTCAAAAGTTCTTTGATTCCGAGGGAGGGGGAGTTGCCCCCTGCGAGTCCCCGTCGGCAAGCAATGAGGCGGCGGCTGCCGGCGAGTCGCTGTTTCACGGCGCGTCGCCGCTTCTAATGTGCACAATCGAATTTGGCGCGCTTTCCTTCCGATCGTTTGCGCTCTTTGCGGGACGGCGGCGCCCTCGGCGAGAGACGCCACTCACCTGGACACGGTGGTCTGGCCCTCCGACACGAAGTCGTTCGTCACCACGTTCGCATTCTCACTCAGAGAGTCCGAAGAGGAATGAGGAGTGGAGGAACCCGCGAACTCGCGCTCCTCTGCAACGTTCTTTCTCAGCGGAGAAGAGATAAAGGAAGAAGCGACGACGACCTCCTCGAGGCGCAGGCTGCAGTCTCCCCGTCGTGCCCGGACTCCCCATTCCTCATGCACAGTCAGCAGTCAGACATGCTCCTCCACTCTCACAGACAAGCGGTTCGCAACAAGCAAGAAGCGATTGAGGGACAGAGTGGACGGAGGAGTGAGGACAGCGAAGCGAGGAGAGGAGAGGGGACCTACTCGACCCCCCACGCAGAGAAGAAGAGCGTCGTTGGAGGAGGAAGCGACGAAGCATGAGAGGCGGAGAAGCCTGCGACAAGACGGGCGGCGCCACCACGGCCGCGATCGTGCTGCCAGGCCGAGGTTCTCGCTCTTCGTCGTCTTCTTCGTCGTCGTCACCTGCTTGTTCGATGGCATTCCGATGTCTCTCGAAGCGTCTCATTCTCCTGGTCATCGAGGGCAGCGCGAGCAGCATCACGTTCACCACTGCAAGAGGGCCGCCACTGCAGGAAG
Source organism: Poikilolaimus oxycercus (assembly GCA_034700245.1). Lineage (NCBI taxonomy): Eukaryota > Metazoa > Nematoda > Chromadorea > Rhabditida > Rhabditidae > Poikilolaimus > Poikilolaimus oxycercus. The sequence continues at coordinate 17,030 of JAQIXL010001119.1, forward strand.
CCGGGTTAGAAAGCCTCTCGCACTCCGCCGAGAAGAGCAATCAAAAACACGGACGGGAGGGAGAAGGGCAGATCAAAGGGGGAGAGGGAGATCAGAGGGGGAGAGGGGAGAGGGCGATCCCCTTGTCGCCCAAGTCGAGAGGAGACGAATTAGGAGGGAATGCGTGTGAAATTGTGCATGAAAGCGGTCTCCAATTCGGGATTCGAGGGTTGAGGGGCGAGAGGCCTCACGGCGCTATTCTTCCACCTCCCCCAACACGCCGCTCAACGGGCCACACCGCCGTCTACCGTACTCGCGCTGTCTCTTCTCCTTCTCCAAGAGCCGAGTCTCAGAGATCTCGACTGCTCTACCTGGTCCGGCGACGATTCGGCCCGCCTCTTCGCCGTTGTCCGCCTGGGGCTCCGAGCTGCAAACACGCGAATGCCTCGGCGGCCCGAGTGGAAGTCCTCTCAGCCGAAAGGGGAAGGCGCACCTGGACGACTGGTTGATGTGGGAGATGCGTCGAAGGCGCGCCGCCTTCTCGCGCTTCTTCAACGCGATCATGATGCGAATGTAGACGAAGAGGACGACGATGCAAGGGATGATGAAGGAGATGATCGACGAGGCTATCGCGAACTCCGCGTTGTAGAAACGACACTCGAAGGGGTCCACGTCGGGTGGACGGATGTTCACTCCTGCTCCATTCTATCTCAGAAGGAGAAGACTCACCGAAGACCATGGGCGAGGCGAGGCCGAGTGAAATGATCCAGATAACAAGGATGATGAGGACGACCCGTTTGATGTTCTGAGCTTGTCTCGAGTATTGAATGGGTCGAGACACAGCTCGGAAGCGATCGAAGGAGATGACGGCCAAGAGCAGGATGGAGGCCGTGGAGCAGGCGACATCGCTCGCCGAGTAGATGTCGCACATGAGAGGACCCAAATACCAGGCGCCTCCTTGGACCTGCAGCCGGTCGTTCTCTCTTCACTCGGCCTCCTCCCGCTGTCTCTTCCTCGACAGAGAACATCAATTTGTGGGAAGGCGAGAGTCACGTGTTCTTCGCACCTCTCCTCCTCCTCCATCGCCCCCCTCGAGACGTCACTCCTCCGTCCCTCGTCGAAGAGGGGAGGAGTGCCTTTCCCCTTCAACGCCTCGCCCGGAAATCGCAGCGCCGCGTCGTCCATCGCCGTCCCTTCCCGCCGCCGCTCTCCCAGCTCTCCCTCCAGGTGCCACAATGCGAATTTATAGCCGAAGGCGTGATTTGCCGGCCATTTGTGGAGGCGGACGAGTCTCCGACCGCAGAGCAAAACAAACCGCGCCCGTCGAGGAGAAGAACGACGAACAGCCAAGCAAGACATATTGGCACTTTGGAATGCTTAGGCGATCTCGGACTAGAACTCCCAGAGAAGGTTCCAACCTGTGTGTAGACGGCGAAAGGCATGACGAAGAGCGCGACCATAAGATCTGCAGCTCCGAGTCCCAGAATTAATATGTTGATAGCGGATTGAAGAGCCTGAAGGGAAGATGGAGGATTCTCTCTGGGAAACCTTAAATCTGAGGACGGAGAGAATGACGAGGACGTTGCCGAGAGCGGCCACAATAGGAATGAGGACGAGGAGGAAGCCCTCGAGGTGCGCCGTCTCGGGGCCCGACGCGGACGTCGAGCCGTTCGCCTCCATGCGCCCGTCAGCGCCTCCTCATCTCCTGCAGGAGCAGAGCGAGTCGCGAGGGGCGGGTGAGGGCGCGGCAGCGGCGGCGAAGAGGCGAGGAGCCCCTCCCCCGGACTCGGCCCTCTCTGTCAGATTTGGCACCTTGGCTGCCACGTCAGAGACTTGCGCGAGATATAGGAGAATGGAAGCAGCCATGCATAGGCCATGCGACGACGTCCACAGGTGGGATGAGATCGAGGAGGGAGAGGGAGAGGACACTCGCCATGCTAGGCAATCTCCGAGAAGCACCGACGAGAGGAGAGCAGAGGAGAGGCACGATGGCTGCGAGGATAAGCGCGTGCGAGTCACGAGGAGATGGGGGGCACGTCGTCTGCCTCTACCGTAGACGACCTGTCATTGTTGAGGGACGGGAGCGGCCACTTCGCCGCTCTTGGCACTTTTATGCGACGCGATTAAAACCTTATTGCTTGAAGCTGAAGGAAAGCGAAGAGGGAAAGGCAGAAGGCGAAGCGCGGCGTTCCACGTCGCGTGGCAGGTAACCGCGTTTGCCCGATTCCATCTGAGAGGGAGAGGGGGGAGACGACTAACGACGGACTCCAGCGAGTTCACATTCCTCACAAACACTCGAGGCGAGAGGACAAGCGCCACTCTCGGCACGGTCTCGTCTCCACACGCGATTCTCTTTGGTTCTCCTTGGTCCGGGAGGGACGTCGACGGGGCGGGAGGGGTGGATAATAGCGAGCAGCGGCCTGGAGGAAACCTCACATCACTCTAATCGCTCCCAAAACGACAAAGCTTTGTAGACGAGCCGAGTCGTGGAGGGACGGCACGGTGTCTCGACGGGCGAGCGCCTTCCGTCACGCAACAAGCGAAAACAAGGTCCGAGGAGGGAAGGGGCAGACGAGGCTGCAGCTGGCCTCTCGCCGCGGATTCCGAGTCTGAATGGGCGAGGCGCCTCCGTGGAAGACCTCGCAGACCATAAATAAGAGTGGAGATAGTGGTGCCAGTGCGATGAATGCTGCGAGCAATTAGGCGACACGACGAGAAGACGCCGACTGACGACGGGGCACGAGGCATGCGACGACGTCGTCGTGCGGACTCGAGGGAAGCAGCTGGCAAGTCGTCTCCTAACGAATCCCTTGGCCACTTCAACGAGAGCGCGTCCAAAATTTCGAGTGGAAATGAGAAGCGAGGAGAGGAGCGACGGGCAAAATATCGCCACTGTCACTCAGACGGCAGACGACGGGCGTCCAGGCGTGGCTGGCAAGGTCGGAGTGTGGTGCTGTCGTCGTTCGGATTGCGGCGTGTGGTGGGGGAGGAGGAGAGAGGAGGGCAAGGGGCACGCCAAGGCGATGTTTCTCGTTCGATTCCAGGAACGTCAACGGCCAACGTAATGAGAGTGGAAGTGCAACTTCAGAAAGCGAGAAGGAAATTCGAGCGTCGAGTGCCTATTTGCCGGAGCTCGATCCGAGGCGTCCGAGGGACACTTGGCGAGTCGCGAACGAGCATCAACGCGCAGACGACCTGCCCCCGGGGACCTCCGCGCACACATCCCACGCCCCGACATCATTCATCTCCGCTTTCTTCATTCTCCATTGTACACATAGTGAATAGAAAGAAACTTAAAAACGTTAGGAACTCAACGAAGTGTCATCAGACGGCTCATCTTCTTTGAAAGAAGAGTGTTAGGCACCGTGTCGTTCACGTCGAGGGCTTGAGATGTTGCAAGTGAACGCGACGCAACGTCAAAGCGACTCTTCGATGGTCCAATCACTCGCATATGCCTGAAACATTTCTTGTTCGTGACGAGTCAATCTTCGTCAGTAACTAAATGTATTGTAAACCAGCCAAATGTTTGTTTCCATCAGTGTGAAACAGGGCCGGGCGTAAATGGTTTTGGGAAAACCGTAAACCGTAAAACCGTAAAACCGTAAAAAAGGACCGTAAAACCG
>JAQIXL010001120.1:0-20618 GCA_034700245.1 Poikilolaimus oxycercus
GCTCTTTTCTCTCATCTGCACCAAAGGAAACTTCCCCCTTTTCTCGCCCTTTGGGCCTCTATCGAGATAGAAATTGCTTCTGTGTTTGTTCTCACGCTCCTTGACATAAACTCTAACGTATAGCTTTCATTTCCTCGCGCGGCTAGCAACACGAACGAGATAGGATTTGAACTCGGCATAAGTACGAGGCTCACGAACACGATTATGCCGGTTATGTCGATACTCAACAAGGTGCCTCTACGCAACGGCGGCGCCCATCAGGGGAAACGCATATGAATACGCGGCGGACGGTCGAAATAACAGCCCATCGACACGACGTAGACGCCGCTGCCCACATGAGGCGTCGACTTCCCCCTTCTGAGAGGCCGTGTTGCCCTTAGCCGAAGGAAGCGTGAACATGAAGAGAGAGATTGATGCTATTTTCTTGCTAGAGACACTACGAATGACGCAACTGGGCGGCAGCTACAAATAAAGAGCACGCATGAGTAGTGGCGAGTGGCGGCGTTGGGAAATATGAGAAGGCGCGCGCGGTCTAAGTTCACGTAATCCCTTCTAGGTATGAGAGATGACTGTCGGCAATTCTCTTTACCCCTCTGAGAGCCAGATGAAATCCGGAAAGATTTGAGCCGAAATTGAGTTTTTGAGGATGCAAAGCCTGAGACGGCGGTAAGTCGCTGCAAATTGGAGGATGAGCGTGTAAGTATCGAAGTCTACATGAAAAGGGCAACGAAACCTGTCGCGTGACTTGCAGAGAAATTTTCGCTTGGGACTCGACAAGTCGTCTAACAATAAGTTTCGTCACACCAGCATAATTGAGCGCTGTGAAATCTTTCAATGAACGGGCGACATAAAGCTTCATGCAAGGATCAATTGGTTGCTGAAGGCTGGCTAACAAGAAAGCGATGTAAGACAAAAGCCGCCGCACGGGATACAGAAGTGTTTCGAATTTACTACTTGAATAAACGGGCCAAAGGTGTTCGTTTTAGACTTTTGAAGGCCTTTGAAATCGCCACAAAGCAATTGGGTTTCACCTTCTAGCTATGTCACTGGCCATCAAAATCTGAGTTGCTCATCCTGGAGTGGGTGGTTCTTTCACAAATCAGATTCCCGTACGCACATAAAGAAACTTCGCAAAAGACTCTTGAGTGCGAAAGCGAACAACGAGGGAATCAAAACCGTTGAGATCATAAAGGATAGACGGAGAAGGAGACAGAGAGCGAGAGTCCTTTCCCACAAAGCCACGAAGACTTCGCGTTCGAGGTGCTGCTCGCGGCGCCGAGAAGCAGGTGAAAACTTCTCTGCCGTCGGTAATTCGGCTTCTCGTCTGCTGACGAGGCAAGCAGGTAGATGGGACAGCAGGCGGACGGAAAGGACTTCGTCTTGCCTGTGGCCCCACACAAGACTTCAAAGCCCGTTAGGGCCAGGTAATATATTGATCCCCTGAGGGAGAGAGTAAGGGACGGGCGAGGTAAGGCGAGTGGCGGCTTCTGCATAGCCGCGACGACGATAACGGGGACCTCGCGGCGGCCTCGTCGACCATATATTGAAGTGGGACGCCGGTCGGTTGCGGGCGACAGCGGGATTTTCAAGCCCCGACGACAAAATTTGTTCTCGAGAAAGTTCGATCGAGAGTGAAACGGTGTAGGTTTCGAAACTGCCGAATTTATGGCGAAGTAAAGTTGAGCAATCCCACGTACTTCTCTCAAACAAGTACGTAAAGATTTTCCATCAAATGGCTTTGCTGTAGCAGCATTCCATGTTTCACGAAAGCGACAAAAGCACCAAAAAGCTACGGAAACACTCATAGGATGTCTCACGCGATTGAAACATCAAGCAATGACATTTTCAAATTGGTTTCTTCGAATTACCAATAGTTGTCACTCATAATGCGAAAGATTCACAGGTCGCTCACGGGAATAGAAAAACCACCGAATGACAGCTTCGACTATGGGCAACCTTTTTCTTCGAACGTCACGCGCACGTCTTCACCTTTTCCAATGCTTGTTAGGGAGAGACGCGAAAAGATCGACGCATGAACTCAAGCACGAAGTTAGCAGCGACTTTGATACTTCATTGGCGCGGCGAAATGTGCTCGTTGAGCCTCGTCAAAATGGTCTTTCGACGTTGAGGCCAAGATTGACAACATAGCAACGGCACATAATAAATTCATCAAAAAGGGAGAAAAATGTAACGCTCTAAATAATAATCCTGCTCCAATAACCCAGCGGGGTCGGGCTGGGTGTCGTCACCTCGCTAGCAGCAGAGAAACAACGAGCCTAGAATGGGGGCCAGACATTGAAACCAGCAAGCTGAAGCCGAAGTTGCAAGCATGTGAGTGAAATCAACTCTCATCGGGGCGAGAAAAGTGAAATTGCTACCTTGGCCTCGCCATGCCGGCACGAAGTCAGACTCTGGGCACCGTCTTTGAGTGTCTGAAAGACCGCGACCCGTTATCTAATGCTTGACGCAGCAATCCGACGTAACTCGCTTTCTTTGCAGCGCGCGCTTGCAGAAAAGTGTGCTCCAAGCTGAGAAAAATCGTGAAAGATTGCTATGTTTCAATTGAAAAATGAGAATCGAACTTCATGAACAGCTTCAATGTGAAATCAGTCTGATGGAGTGAAAAGGAAGCAATCAACGTGCTGCGTTCATTCGTTGAGCTCGATTCTACCAGGCTACACGGTGGCAAGGAGTTCCTTGTTCGATCAAAATTGCCTCCTTGAGACGAGGGCACACTTTCAGATGCACTTTTAGTTCGCCAAACGATCTTGTACCTAAAGCTGCTGCGTTCTTTCTCTCGCTCTTAAAAACGAAGAAACTGGCGAGCGTCTACGTGCATAGGCAAGCGATGAAAGCTTCAAGCCCATCAATTGAGAAGCAAAGTCTTGACGCTCTTATTGGTTTCCCCTTTTCAGCTTCCTTCATCTTTATTTGATGCTCTTTCCCTTCCACCAAGCTCTATGATTTGCTGCGTCGACTCGACTGCGAAGACTTTTATTCGACAGGCAGATGTCCCCTGTAACTCATACCGAGTGGACCAACATTCGAGGGTAAAGCTCGCACACAAATTACAAACTAGCAGCGAAATACTCAGGCAGGGTTATAAGCTGAAGAAGAGAGAAAAGAGAGAGATAAAGGAAGAAAATGAAGTGGCAGGAATTGATGGCGCTCTTCCCGTCGTGGCAAAAGGCTCATGTCGATGGAGTTTAGTGAGGCTGACCAATGCTGGCGAGGTAGGCGAGCGCCGTCGCGGAGAACTCCTTGCCGAAGGTATTCCAGGCTGCCTCGGTGGCGCCGTCCACGGATCCCTTCGTCTTCAGGTAGCCGATGAGGACGGTCCAGAAGATCTGCAAGAAATGCGCATCACAGTGAATTGTCCAGTTTACACAAAGAAAAGTGAAGAAAACTTACAAGCCAGAGGGCAGGGTCAAGCTTGCGCTCAACGTGGCGGTCCATCAAGTCGCTGATGATCTTCTTGAAGGCGGCCTTGTCGTCAAAGTTGTCGACGAGCTTGGTGATCGACTGAAGAAGGCCAACTCCGAGCTTTTCGAAGCGCTCGCTCTTCTGCACATCATCGGGGGTGAACTTCTCGGCTCCCTTGAAGTACGTGCGGAGGTCGGGGTAGTTGCCGAAGATGCTAAAAGCTTTGGTTAAGTAAGCTTTTCACTTACAATTTGTAGATGTCGAGGCCGTTCTGAACCGTTGGCGGCGTGGTTCCGAGGCTCTTCTTGAGGGTGGGGGTGACCGACATTTTGAAAGGTTTGCAGAAGAGTAGCCGACGATGAGCTGCAATTAGATCCCAAGTGATTAGACTATCAAATTAATTTCAAAAGATTAAAACTAGAAGTGAAGCCTAGGTCAAGCTCAGGCTTGAAGTCAGGAGAGCTGCCGACCTCATGGTGGCTTCGGATTGGACCGAGTGACCATTGGTTGCCGGTCGCTGGGCCTCGGTCGCCGCTTATATACCGGAGTCGCAGACGGTGCCGTGTCGGCGACGGCACGTCTCTTTCGGAGCCGGGCGCACACACCCAGCGGAGCGGTGTGCTAGCTGCACGTTCGCCCCTCTCGCACTCCTCGTCCTCTCTCTCCTGGAGAGCCTCTTCGGCCCCGCCCCCGTCGTCAGTCCTCATTGTCTTCGTCGAGGTGGCGCCAAACTTTTCGGGGCGTTGGACTACGGTGTCTCTCGGGTGCTGGCGCCTATGTTTCGGTTGATAGTCATGGCTGGCTGTTTGCTGTTGAGTAACTCGAAGCTTTGCTCTGAGTCTACTTCTTCTGAACTAAATTCAGAAGCGGCGTGAAATTTCTGCGATATATGAGCTTGTAAATGGCTTCGTTTCACAAGTTCTGGATCAAGCGAGCCAGCCATTTTGGTGCAATTTGAGCGCCTGCTCCAGTTTGTTGCAAACAGCAAGACCTTACGTTTTGACACGAGTTGTGCAAAATGATCACAGTTCACTCTCTTGCCAGATCATGAACGCCGGTTACGCATGAGAGAGTTCCCGCGCGCGCGGAGTGAGAAGGGAGAGGAGAGGAGCGAGCGAGGGGGTCGACACGTGGAGGGGGTTCGAAGCGAAAGAGAAAGAGCAAAGATGCACCTCCATGCGACCGCTGCACGTTCGCCCCGGCCTTTCCGTCAACAAATCCGCCCCTTCTACTGCTCTCCTCGCTGCACTTCGAAGAGAGAAGAGCTGAAAAGGGCTTTTTGCGGAAACGTAAACATTGGCAGACGAAGATGGCAACAGAAAGGCGAGAAGATGTGCTGGAAAACGTATGCAATGGCACGCCGGAAGTTTCAGAAGAACCAATCTGCTCACGACACGATTAGTACTCGTTCTCAATATTAAATTAGCAAATCGACTGAAACGAATTCAGTGGCTGTTAATGTTTCGTTAATCTTTAACTTTGAAGAACTTTACGACTACGTACTGACCGATCACATCCTATGAGAGGAAGTTATGCGGCTGAAACATTTTTGCCATCCCGTCTTAACTTTAGAAAGCCTGGCTTTGGTCTTTTCAAGGATCTAGTCGTCCGCACAGTAACGGCTCTGCACCTTTCACCTGTGTCTTGAGGTTGTGGAAGCTCTCTCCTCTCTCCTAACCAGTTGATCTTTCTCCTCGGTCTTTGTATCCTGACCGACATCGTCCTTCTTGTTCATGAGAGGCATCAGTCACGGGCGAGTGGCGCGTCCATCAAGACCCTCGGCGCCCACACCGGGAGGCCCGCCACCGATTGCACGTCGCTCCTCCTTTTCCACTCATCATTACACCTCCTCCCCCCTCTCACTCTCTTTCTCTCTTCCCCGCCCGACCTCGGCCCACGTGTCGTCTTTCCCTGCAAAGACCGCTGCTCTTTCGAAGATGCGTAGTGACTTGAGCTTGTGGAAATTTGAGATAACTTTGCGAAGAAGACAAAGGGTGCACTGAAGAAGTGAACAAGCTCAATTCAAAGTGTTCGAGGTGAAACCGAACAGCTGATAAGTAGCCAGACACCCATAAATCGTCTCGTCCTCTCTCCGGAAAGTATGGCTGACATCACTGACCAGTTGGTCACTTTATCAGGAGATTGGTTTCAAAACAACATAAAAAGAATCGAGATGCTCTCGATTACTGAATTCTGTCGTTGAAGTGAATCTTGCAAATAAGCTTCATGGTAGTCTAAAATGTCTTGGGAGTTGCAGCTTATGATGTAGTCGACACATAAAGAGTGCGCTTTCAGGCCATGACTAAGTTTTTGCAGACATGTCAAAGTAAACAAAGTGGTGCAGGGTGAGAAGCAGCAACTGATCTTCTTCTTCCTGAGAGTCAGTTCGAGCCGTTGAGCCGGCAAGGTCACTTGTCTTCTTCTTCATCAAGCGGCCTGCACTACCTGCCATCGCCTGCACGTCTCTGGTCAATTTCGACCATCTCCGCCTCCTCGCACGCCGCTCCGGCCGCCTGTCTTTCTTTACTTCTCTGTCGTCTCTCTTCTCTTCTCCCTCTTCTCCCTTTCGTCAGCGACAAACCTTGGTATTCGATGAAAGACTTGTTGATGGTGTTGGTTTCTGGACTCTCGCGGTGGTTTCGAAATGGTCGCATCGTTGATGTTGATCAAACCCTTTCCGAAAAGGAACGGACAACAACAGTTTATTTGCAACGGGCACGACTTTCTCAATGACTGAACAGTTGACGCTGGACATCAGGCAATTCGTGGGATCTGCGAAGATCGGAGAGGAAATAATTGCACCCATCGTGGATACGAATACCGATCGTGCGAGGGACGCGCTGGTTTTTGCTGCCTGACCTATGCGACCACATGGCCTTCTCCCGTTCTTTTCCGCGCCTCTTCTTCTCCTCGTTGCTCCTCAATGCCCGTTTGTCATGCCGCCTGCCCGTGTCGATGCAGGCCCTGCCACCGAATGCACGTCCCAGCCCGATTTGACCAAAACGTCGATCACCGCGTCTGACGGCTCATGGCTGACTTCTTGCCTCAGCCATCTCCTGCAAGGGAGAGACCTTCACATTACACAATGCCTGAGTGAACTTCCACTACCGTAGTGCGGTCTTTAGCAAGAGGGACTTTCACGAAATTTCGGAGGCATTATTAGTGCCATGGCTTTAGAAAGATCAGAGTGATACAGGCAGGGTCAAATTGGTTTTCTCATCCATTCTGTTTGTGATCCGTTTTGTCTTCGCCATTCAGAGAGAGGAAATTCGTGCGGCGTCACGGAGGTGGAAGATCGTGTCGAACTGTGGAATGAGATAATGCGAGCGTGAATATGTTTTTGCTGTGATTTGATCAGACTCCGGCGATGAATAAAACCACTTCCCTCGGCCGTTCATGTTTTCCGACTGAAACGCAACCAATTGTCAAGGATTTTGAGTTCAACGTCAGGCATGAAGCGTTGCTCAATCTCACTCGACGGCCTAGTCGTGGGTAAAACTTACGTATGTTTCAAGATTTTTTTCTCGTACAGCTCCCGTAGTGCTGTTACCTGTTGCTCTTTGTTCCACAATGCAAAAATCGGTCTTCTTGGTAGTTGTTAGAGTTCACCTGTCCAAACCCGTCTTACTGGCGAGTTTCCTCTACTTTGTCTAATCAAACTCCTTCAAAACTCATGTCCTTCTTAAAGCTCGTCAATTTAATGCCATTTCATCATTGTACAGCTAGCGAGAGGGCGAACACAACAGAAATCAACTGCGTAAGGAAAGAGTCACGGAGTGTTGAGACAACGATATGAACGACCCATGGATTCTTTCTTTCTTCTCGTTGATTTAGTGAGGTTGGCCCTGGCGAGCGAGATGGGCGAGTGCTTCCTCGGAGAACTCTCGACCGAAGGTCTGCCACGCCTGCTCGGTCTTGTCATCGACAGTCGTCTTCGTCCTCAGGTAGCCCGTGAAGACTGACCAGAAAATCTGCAAGGAAACCGGATTAGTTTGCTCCTTCATAATGGCAAACTGTGTATGGGAAGTGAAACCTACAAGCCAAAGAGTAGGATCTAGCCTGCGTTCAACGTGACGGTTGATGAGCTCACGCACATAGGCCTTGTACACGGGCTTGTCATCGTAGGTGTTGACGAGGAGGTGGATGGCGAGAAGAAGACTCGTTCCAAGACGCTCGAACCTGAAGACGTTTCATGAACATGCATCATCGAAGTAATGAAATAGTGGAAGGCTAATCAATCGATACCTCTCACTCTTCTGCACATCATCCGGCGTGAAGTTCTCAGCTCCCTTGAAGTAGATGCGAAGGTTGGGGTAGTTGCCGAAGAGGCTGAAGCCTATCATCAACCGGTTTTCGACTTACAACTTGTAGATATCGATTCCATGCTGGGCATCGTCCTTCGTTGGGCCAAGGGTTGCTCCTTGAAGACTCCGACTGAGGATTTGCTTGATCTCCGACATCTTTGGTTAGGAGAACGATCGATTGGTTCTGCAAAATCCAAAAGATGTCCGGATTATTGACAAATCAGCGCAACATGAATAAGAGAACGATGAAGCATAATGAAAAATCTCCCCATGTATCACATTTGGCATTAGCCCTCGGGGGATCTTGACAGTTTGAGAGCCATGTCTGGATGTCCCCGTGGCCCACTGATGCGTGGCCATTGGCTGCTGGGAGGAGCTTAAATATCAAGGTCGGGAAAGGTGGCCTGTCGGCGATGGCACGTCTCTTCACGAGCTGGGCGCACACACCCGCCGAGCGGGCCGAGCGGTCTGCTAGCGGCACGTTCGCCTCTTCTCCTCCGCGGTCTTCACAGACGAGTCCTGCCTGTCTTTCTCACCCAAGCATTCTCATTTGTTTGTTGGAGAATCGAAGAATATTAAAAAGGCAAAGCACAGATATGTTTCGGCCGATGGTCATGATGCCAAACAAGCTGATTTTGCGATTCGAGAGCAGTTTGCATTTTAAAACGCGTTCTCTAAGTTCGATGAGTAGTTTGAGTTTTTAAAAAGATTTAGTTTCAGCTCAACCCATTGACCACTTTATAGTTTTCTCGTCGTTAACACGCGGTCTCGGAGATGAAAAAAGATTGCAGCCTGCAAAGGCCCCTCTGCTCTAGAAAAAAGAGAATCGTGTTGTGAACCGGGTTTCCTCGCCTGCCAGATCATGCACGCCGGAGCACACGCATAGGCGAGTTTTTGTTGTGAGAGAAGAGGGACGAAGGGAGTGGGGGGGGGGGGGACACGTGGTCCGAGCCCGAATGGAAAGAGAAAGAGCAGTGACGCACCTCCATAAGCGCGCCGCACGTTCGCCCCTCCTCAGTCAACAAATCCTTCCATTCGACGGCCTCCCTGCACTCAGAGGAGAGAGAGGTTCCTAAAAGCTCTCACAATCAGCAGAATGATCACGAACCACAGTTCACTAATGTATGAACAGCGAGAGGAAACTACCTAGAGTGAAGTGGAGTTAAGGGCCGAGATGGCAAGCATCGACCTCATCGAATATCAAGGGGTGAATGCCCGAAGCTGAAACGTATTGTCTTGGAACTGACAATGGGAACCAAAGCTCACCAAGCAAGCAGGAAATAGCAATTGGTTCGACGAAGTATGGCAATGGGGGAAGTTGCTCTTTCTGGTCGGTCTCCGTAACCGGCCAGCTATTCTTGTTCCCGAGAAGCATCATTCACGGATGATTGCCCGCGTTCGTCAAGAAGACCTTCACCGCCCAAAACGAAGACCTGCCACGGATTGCACGTCGCCTCGCGTTCTTCAGCTCGTCTTACACCACATCGACTCACGATCGCCGCACTTTGTCCTTGTGACGCGGTTTTCTTTCTCTCTCTGCAAGGACGCCCTCGCATTCGCTGGCGACTTGCACTCTTTGAAGAAAGGCGTGCGTGTTTTTTGAAAACGAGGAAAGTGATCCTGGAGTCATCGAAAACATCACGCATGCTCTTCAATTGCAAACGAACTGAAACCGAACAGCTGATAAAGAATCGGTCGAGAGATCATAAATTATCCCTACCGCCCGCAAGCATTGCTGCTCTTTGTTCTCGATGCCGAATGGTGTGTTTCGATGCGAAACTGTTGTCGTTCAAGGGTGCAATGGACCAATCATGGAGTGGTGGGAAGTCTCGGTTTGGATATGTTTCTCACATCGAGACAATAAATGAGCAGAATCGAAGGCGATAGCACGGGGGCATATCAGGTCGAAAAGACTCTTGATTGAAGAGAAAAGGCTGTACGTAAATTTCAGAAAACAGTTTGTTCTGTGTGTTTCACATTTCCTGTGAGTCACTTGAAGGATGCGCATGTGTGATTCTTGCTATTCGAGTGCTTCAATTGTCACTGGACAATAGACTATGCGAGGAAAGTGTCAACTGATCTTCTTCTTCTTCAGAGTCGGCTTGAGCTATTGAGCCGGCGAGGTCACTTGTCTTCATCTTCATCAAGCGGCCTGCACTACCTGCCATCGCCTGCACGTCTCTGGTCAATTTCGACCATCTCCGCCTCTTCGCACGCCGATCCGGCTGCCTGTCTTTCTGCCTGTCCAACCAATGAATCAGAGACAAGGTTTTGTTCAGCGCATTTATTGGCGTCGTCTGTTCCTTGCTTCGATGTTTCACTTTCATGAATGTGGAAACACGATGCAAGAGGCGTCGCTAATGAATGCCGGCTCTAAACCGTGATTAAGCCAAGATTCTGACACTCATGACTTGGAGTATAATCGCGTCAGAACTAAGGATAAAGACACGAGGTGTTCAGTGACATTCTGCGTCGAAGGGAATCAGAAGAGGGCCGTGTAAACAACAACGTTGAGCCAGTGAAACAAAGTCACCATTTGTGAACATTCACTCGCAATTGCAATGCCGTACAATATCATTACGAAGCTGCTCAACAGTGCCAACACACTCATACTCTCGATGACCACACACCTTTCTCTTTTTCTCGTTCTTCTTCTTCTTCGTTCTCGACAAGCCCATTCATCATGCCGCCTGCCCGCGTCGACGCAGGCCCTGCCACCGAATGCACGTCGAGCCCTGATTTGACCAACGTTCCCATCACTTCTGTCGTTGAGGGCTCAAGATTGACTTCTTGCCTCAGGCATTCTGCAACTTTTGTGCGACGTTTGCTTCCTCGTGGCAGCTGTCTTTCACTCAAACCTGCAAAGAAGAGATCATATTGCCTCCGTTCTAGTAAGAGTTCTAGATTGCGTTTGGAGATACCTTATAGTGTTGCTGTGTGAAAAACGAGAACGCCGAGCACTGCCCATCGCTAACGACACTGCTCATCTTCCATTGCTGAAACTAAATAATCGATTCATCAAAGTCTTCGACTGGAAGCTTCAGCTGTGCAGCAATGAGAACTTGCAGAAAGATAAATGAAATGCATATCTTTGAAGCATACTCTTACAATTAGGCACGCCTTTTCCGTTCCCTTTTCATCCAAGAGCCGCTGTAGAAACAAAATCTCACATTCTTTACCAAAATTGCTTCAAAATCTTTGTGTTGATTTGTGTTTCGAGGCATACATGAGGCTCAACAAATGCATTACCTACAATTATGTACATAGCGACAGAGGTAAAATGTTGATGCATCTCTGTAATCGCCCTAGATCACGGAGACCTTGTAAGTGCAACATGACTTCTTTCGTAGTTGATTGTTTCATGGTTAATGTCAGCGTAAACTTGACGAAGAAAAAGCGACAACTGATAGTTCTTCATCTTCAGCTCGAGCCGCCAAGGTCACTTGTCTTCTTCTTCATCAAGCGGCCTGCACTACCTGCCATCGCCTGCACGTCTCTGGTCAATTTCGACCATCTCCGCCTCCTCGCACGCCGCTCCGGCCACCTGTCTTTCTCTACTTCTCTGCAGTCTCTCTCTTCTTCTTTACCACAATACAAATCAAAGTCGCCCCAGAATCTCGTCGGTTTGTTGCTGTTTGCCAGTTCTGAGAACAATGAGATTGATAGCTGTGGCATTCGGCGTTTCCCCGAAGTCGTAAACAAACATCTAGAACAGAACTGGGGGAGCTTTGAGAGAGAACAGTTTTGGCTCATGTTACTAGATCATTTTTTTCTTAAAGAGGGCCTCCAGACCAACCACTAGTGCCTCAAATTTTATCGCAAAATACCATGAAGTTGGGAAACTCAAGTAAAATTCTGTGCATTTCCGTCCTTGAAAATTGAGAAGATTGGTTCCTTCACAGTATCAAAAAAGGAAAAGATGACTTCTTAACAACTACTAAAACCTAGATCTTCTCCAGGTCTTTGAGTGAAGTCTTCGGGAACCGGGTAAGAAGAAAGCATCATCACGTTTTGACTCTAACAAAGTCATAGCAGCCTCGAAACAGATTCATTTCGTGCGATAAAATCAACTTTTGCAGAGATTCATTCAAGCTCTTCAATCCTCGAAGTTCACTGTGACTCTGCTTCACGAAGTTCATTCATTCGATGACCACACACCTTTCTCTTTTTCTCGTTCATCTTCTTCTTCGTTCTCGACAAGCCCATGCATCACGCCGCCTGCCCGCGTCGACGCAGGCCCTGCCACCGAATGCACGTCCAACCCCGATTTGACCAACGCTCTCATCAACGCCGTCGCTGATGACACAAAGCTCACTTCTTGCCTCACTGCAAGAGATTCCTTCCTCTTGTTACACTGCAGCTGCACTTCCGCTACCGTACATCTGCTGAAGATTAGACGTCGTTTATGAACTTTGCTGCTTCCAGAGGTTCAGAGAGAAGAAGTCTTGATCATGAATGCTGGCCTTTTTGAGACATGACTACGACCACTGTGCCAAGCGAGACAAAACAAAACTAGATCTGAACCCTCTCCGACACCTATTTTCAGTGTTTCCTCTTCCCGGCAAGAAAAGCTCTTTGTTTCTCACATGATGGTGAAGGCTTCTGTTCCACTCCATCGCATCCAGTCAATAAATCGCTTCTTTCTTTACTCTAGGGCATGAAGCCTTCCATCATGTGCGAAACAAAAAAGCTTTTCTTCAGCGACGTCACAGGAACTACATATCTAGGTTGACCGGAATGAAGACTCCCGCGTAAAGACAAGTTTGTCTTGCCGCCTAGAAGCGCTCATGAGTTAGTTTATTCTCAGAGTCACCAAATTAATCGATTGGAAAACTCATTGCGAAAATAAGCCACTCTGTGGCAGCATCTCCAATCCCAAACCAAGGGGATGCAAAATAAAATAACGAAATATATGATACAGAAGAGTTCGGGAGAACTAGCGGGATGATAGAAAGACGGACCGAGAAGGAAAGGAAGAATTGCAGCTAGACGGCGGTGCCGACGTTCTCCTTGCCGAGCTTCTTCAGCATCAATTCGCGGAGCGTCTTGGCCAGCTGCGCCGATTCAGGCGTCATGTCGTTCGGATCCTGGCGCATAATCTGAAAACCTAGCTCGCGTCATCCTCAAGTGATGTAAGAAAAGTTTTAGATTCTAGTATGTCTCTTGGAAACTTATCGAAAGTCAAACAATGAATGAGATAGAAATGCACTCCGAATCGTAGCAAAGTTTCAGCAAAATCAGAAATTCTAAGTGAAGCCGAAACATATCCCCTAATTAAGAGAAGCGTGAGAAAACGAACATCAGCAAGGACGGCCGCCGTTCCGGCCTCGCCCTCAACATCGGAATCATCAGCGGCGACGACCGGCGAGCCCGTCGCCGTGAAGGCCACCTCGCCACGGCGGATTGTCCTCGATACCGCCGGCACTCTGAAGAAAGTTCAGTTAGAGAACTTCACTTTCATGAGTTACGCAAGAGAAAAAATAGGAAAGAAAGGAAAACGAACCCAGCATGGACACGCGGTGTGATCATCGACGGAAGCTTCTTGCTGAAGAAGTATAAGAGAAAGTGAAGAGACGAACTTGGGAGCACGACGAACGGTCTCCTGGATAGCCGCCGCATTGGGAGCGGCGGAGGCGCCTCGCTGCCTCGTCGTACGTCGCTGCTGCGCCACTGGCTTGTCCTCTTTCACTGGAGCCTCATTTGGAGTCTCTGAAATGTGTTGAAAGTACTGATGAAAGAGCGAGCGACTCACCTGGCTCGGGTTTGACGTGAATGAAGTCCGACAGCTTCATTTGACGAACTGCCTGAAACAATCGTTTCAAGAGAAAGGGATCAAGAAACCTCGGGAAGCTCAGCGATGTGCTGGAGAACCTCGAGCCGGTATCTCTCGATGACAGCATCAGTCTGGCGAGCGAACTCCTCGCGCTTTGCAATGCCTAAAGACGAAAATTTGATCAATGAGAAGGAAGAATTAGAAAGTCGAAACTCAAAAGAATAAAGCAAATCGAACGAAACTCACATGAATTCGCATGCTCGATGTGAGCTTGCTCGAGTTTCGGGGTCATTTCCGCGTCACCCGCCGCGTCCTTCTTGGCGCGCGCCACGCGCTTCTTCGCCGGAGCCATTATTTACGCCTGAAACATGCATACGCTTGAAGAATTCACAGAAGCACGAAGGAAACAAGCACACGAAGCGGCAAACATGAGCAAAATTCAGTGCAACGTTTTCAAACGAGCTTTTTCGCGCCAAAAATCTTGGCGCTGGCGCCCGCGCGCGCGGTTTTCGCTGTGAGCGTCTAATTGTGATCTACCTTGGAGTTTCGACGTGAGGCAAGCACTCTCACTTGAACAAACGAATCAGAGGTAAAGAGTACCTCGCTAAGCACTTTATTCATTCTAACATGTCCGAATGTATCAAAGTGAAGAAAAAGTCAATTCAACATGGGCAAAAGGGGCTCGATGGTTTTTGGAGCGCTTTCAAGCAGTGGCACATATGGAGCAACCTCGGGCCAGCACCACACCCAACAGCTTTCCAAATCTTTCAACGCTGCCAATGAGTCCGCCAACTCGTCCTGATACCGCAATCCAAGTTCAACTGGCCCATCGAGGAATTCATATTTTCTCACTTGAACGTCTTCAATAAGAACTTCTAGAGCCTGCATCTTTTCACCATGCTTCGAGATCTTGGCTATTGCATTTCTCACGAGACGAATGCTGTCGGGATGAGCTCTGTCGAAGCGTCTCACAGCAAAGAGTGCAGCATGAAAGTGATTCATCTCCATTTCTTCCTTTGAAATGTAGAGCCGTCCTTGGTCGTAAAGACGCTTCATGTTTTCAAAGTGTTTCTCGAGAATAATATCGGCTTCAAGAGGGTCTTCCGTTATCTTTGAAAGTCTTTCCAGTAACGCAACGGCAGCTCGTGAATGACGAACGTTTCTATCGCGAATTTGCTCCTTCAGTTCTGCTAGCTTCTCGAAACTCATGTTCGAGAGCTTGATCATTTCCAGGGTCGACAGACTTGGTAACGTGGTGCAGGCTTCTGTTGCTTCCCGACGATCGGCATAGCCAAGGGTGTTGTTACTGATGTTGAGCGCTTTGGAGTAGTATTTGATTTGCTCGGTCAGGTCTTGGTGATGTCTTGCTCGAAGCAGAAAATACTCTTTTCCGATGAAGCGCCAACAGTTGTCCGGGATGTCGGGATCCCACTTCAAGTATCCAAAGGTGAAGATGGCAATAAGTCCAACGATGACAGTAGCCCAAAGAGGTGGTTGTGGAAGTTTAAAGGTTGTTTTCACTGGCGCTTGAAGCAGTCGCTCTTTCAATATTTTCGATGCATTAGGTCGTTTTTCTGGAACTCTAGCAACCATTGCTCGAATCAACTGCTTTGCCGGCTTGCGCAACGAACTCTTATGGCAAAATTCTTTAGGAAACACTCTGTCCTAAAAGCTTATGCCATTAGCCAACAACAATAACCTCGGTGAAAGCAGTCCAACTCTCTTTTTGATGTTTCACATCTTCTACGGTGAGCGCTAAGAATATCTCGAAGAAAGTCACACCGGCACTGCAATGAACAACCACGTCAATGGTCCAAGGGAACGTACCAGTGTATGTCGAAAGCCGCATTGTAGTCTCCTCGCACAGATTCTGGGGGACGATAACCCTCGGTGCCTGGACCGTACGTCAGCTTCGGGCGCAAGGACGTTGTGGCTAAGCCGAAATCGGCAATTTTTGGTATGAATTTATCCGTGAGAAGGATGTTCTCCTGAAAGCCGTGGTAAACAAACACGTTTATGATACGGGCTTCAAGTCGCGATGAATGAAGTTGCATTGGTGCAAATATTCGATTCCTCTCATTATCCCTTTGATGACCGATATCACCAGTTCGGGCTTATTGATAAAGGCGCCATTGCGAATTGCAGCATGAAGCGATCCGCCCTTCACTAATTCCATTTGAATGAACAGCCACTTGTTCTTAAAATGGTCTTATTAGAAAAAGTTCAACCTTTTCATCGATCCATGTATTCGACAGGCGCGTTATGTTTTCATGATCAAATTCTGCCATCACTCGAACCTCTCTGAGGACGTCTGCTGTATCTTCTGTATGTACAACTTTCAAGGCTTGTTCACGTTGTGTTAACTTGTGCCTAGAACAAAATGCAAAGAAGTGTATTATGGGTCAGCTGTTGAAAAACTTACACAACTTTGTAGACTTTACCGAATCTCCCTTCGCCCAGAAAACCGACATAATCTAGGTCGCGAACGGCGTAGACTCCAAATTGTACACAATATTGATCGTCCTCCACTACAGGCACGTCAGGCGCTGTGTCTGCCGTCTCTGCCATGGCAGCCGCGCTGGCACCAACACAATCAATTGGCCAGTCGATTTCTGGTTCAAGATCCGACATACTAAAAGCGACAAATAGAGAATTAAAACATCTCTTTAGCTAACAAAAAACACGCGCAACTCGAACCCGTTTGGAAATCACATTCGTCGATGAAAGCGAAGGGAACCTCGTGTTTCTACAGACGATGTTAACTAGACTCGTTCGTTGTTGCTATGGAATCGTAAATTTAGCCTCGCAATTGTGTGCACAAAAATGCGCTCTGATTTAATTATTGTTTGTGTTTTTCCACCGCAACGTGTTCGAGTGTTTCTTCCACAAGAACATCCACAAATACAGTTCCACATCACTGCTTGGCAACGAGAATGTTGTTAGTTTGGGCTCAATCCAGGCACCGTCTAGAACGCAAGGGAAGCAAAGTGGATCCAAACTATAAGTACATACGCTGCCACTCATATATTTATTTCCGCAAAATCAGAGGCTGTGTTTGCAACAAAAATTGATCTGGACATCGAAGTGTCATACATCGTGAAGAAACACACGCGTCAAAATCTGGCAAGCCTTGTTTACATATGCAGGTATAACGGTGGACTTCAAAGCAAAACAGCTCCAGAAATGCACAGCGAGAAAGAAATTGGAAGTATATGCTGACGAAGCTGACGTTTAGACTGCTACTGAAAGCACAAACACTCTTTATCTGCATGATTACATTAACTTCTTTTGCAAGTGGCCTACAAAGCGAGATAGAAAACGGTTAAAGGAAGTTATTATCTGTTTAGCAACTTGTGTAGTCAATGGATAGCTGCCAAGCATTTGGCGATAAATAGCGTGAACAACGGGCGACGATCCTTGCTGTAAATCAGCTAGAGCTCCAAACGTCTCCGCTAATTCGTTCTCATATCGTTCGTGTTCTTCTAGCGTGGAATAAGCCGGCCTTGGCGCTTGTTCGATGAGTTCTCGAAGTAAGTTTTTTCTGTTCGACAAACTTGAGATCTTGTTTATGGCATTCCTCATGAGCCGAAGGCTAGTTGGAACTGGCGACCACTCGAAGCGAAAAACTGCGAGGTTGATGCGATGGAAATGATCTCCAGCAATGCTGTCCAAGGCACTGTTTTTGAGATTGATTTTCAGGAGCCATTCCAGCCCAAATAGTATTTTTCCCTCTTCGTATAGGAGTTCAACGTTTTTGTTGCGAATTTCGAGAATATCTTCTACTTCGTGGAGGGTTTCAGCGAAATCGTAGAGTTTCTCCGTCAAAATGATTGCTCTTTTGTAATGAGCAAGTCGTTCTTCTCTCATTTCTCCGAAGTGATCTTGCAATTGAAGAAGCTGGGAAATCGGATTCCGCACTGGTGGTATGCAAGCCATCAATGCAGCGTGGCGTGCCTCACGAGAGCCATTGAAGCTGACGTTGGATAATCTTGACCAATATTTCAAATTTTCCATAGGATCAAAAAAGTGTCCGGGTTCTTGATTTAGCCCAGCCCTCGGTGTGTAGATGCCGATAGATGTCCATTGGCGAGAAATTAGCGCACCGATGAGGAGGAAAATGCTTGGCAGCACTATCGAAAACAACTGGTTTGTCGTTCTCAAATGTTGTGAGGCCGGACTGAATATCGCTCTCATTTTGCTCTCTTGAATGAACGATGCGTCGTGGTTTGGGGTTTGGCGACATGTTTTGAGCCGTTCGATAAATCCGGCCGGTGCAGAAGGTGATGGTCGTCCTCGAGGATGAAGTCTTTTCCGACATATCTTCTTTCGAAGCCTCTTTGCAGGAAATGGGGATTTCTAAAAGTCGTGAATGTGAAAGATTACTCACGCTTATGCTGTCAGTTCTGGAGGACATAAAAAGTTTGCTCTGAAGGACTTCGTGGGCACTTGGACGGTTTGCAGCCGTGGGAGACATCATTCGTTCAATCAGCTTCATGGCTGGGAAACGGAGAGCAGACTTTGCGCAGAATTCAACTGGAAATCGTCTCATCTGAAAATCGTTTTGTGTATAGATTCTTCTTGAGTATATACATATGTAGATACGTCTGTGGACGAAACAAAAGCGCTTCTACAATCTTCTTGTTGACTGGCATCTTTCAGAGTGAGGGCAAGAATCACTTCAAAAGACATCAATCCAGCGCTGAAATAACGGTGTTTGATTTTGTCGACAGTTCAACCTGTACATATCCGACGCTGTTGAATATTCGCCGATTGAGGCCTCCGGCGCTTGATACACTGGCGCGCCCACACCGCCATTCGTGCTTTCTCGCGAAATGCCCGTGACAGTTCCAAAATCCGTGATTTTCGGAATAAATGTCTTTGTCAAGACAATGTTTTCCTTTAAAAATGAATCCAGATCAACAGTTTGGTCACACTGAACTTACTGGTTTTATATCTCGGTGTAGAATGCCTTTATCGTGAAGGTACTTGAGTCCTCTCATAAAGCGCTTTAAAACGAAAAAGGCGAGTTGTAGCCTGCTAGCGAAAACACCATTGACTAGTGCAGCTCGAAGTGAGCCTCCGTCGACATACTCCATGTGAATAAATAGAAGATTTTGCTTCACATTAGTAAATTTAAACGCATCAAACCTCTTCGTTGATCCAAGAATTATGTATTTGAACGATGTTTTTGTGTCTTAGTCTGGCCATCACCTGCACTTCGGCCACGTTTTCATCAGGCGCGATTTTTAAGGCGTATTCTTTACGCTGAATTGTGTGTCTGAAAACTGTTTATGCTGCTAACGGGGAACTAACTTGACCATATAGACATTACCGAAGGATCCACTGCCAAGAAACGAACAAAACTCAAAGTTGGGAACATTGTAGCTGTCAAATTCAGCGCGATATCGATCGTTCTCGTCTAGTTCTCGTTCTTCGGCCGCGTTGTGAATCGCAGGCTCTGCCATGGCAACAGAACAGAGGATGATCCCCAATCAGCGAGTCTCTGAAAAGCTTTTTTGACAAATATCAAAGACAACATTGGAGAAAACACTTCACAATCAAGTAACTCCCACTCAGAGATATGTATAGGAGAGTGGAGGCAATCGGAAGGAAAGGTGAATAATGATGAATACGGCACGTTGTTTGTCGTAACCATGGAACCGAAAACTCAACTCATTTTTTCCCGACTGCGCGGAAAGTGCTCATTTCGGTTTTTCCCCTTTTGTGCACACCATCACCAAGCAAACAAATAGCTTTTTTCTGGAACAATTTCTGCTGCGTATGCCGCACGTTCATAGATTTCTTGGGCATAGTCTTGCTACTCGTTAGGCTGTTGCAACATTGGAGCCTGTGGAGATGTTTCATTGAGCTTGTCGCCGTCTCGTAATAGCGATTCACGTGAATGTCAGCAAGCTATGTGAATAAAACGCGTGTCACACTATGGCGAAATCAGTTTGAGCCACGCTATGTCGGTCTTTTTTATCGTCTTCCTTGTTGCGATGATCATCTCTGTTGAGGCACTACATTATGTGGAGTGTTTTCATCATTTCGACCTCAACCACGACAGCTTTGTCACCCTCAACGAAGTCCTCCATTTTCAACTGCTTATCCCTCCATACGCCAGCAGACCGAAGTGAGTTGCTCTAGTCGGATTTCCACTCCCTTTTCTATCTCTGTTTTGATCTGATTATCTGAAACTTCAGTTTTGGGAAAGCGGACGCCAACAAAGACGGCCGTCTCACTCTTAATGAATTCCGCGTTTTCTTCCATCTTTGGTTTAACCACGAGAAATGAGAAAATAAAAACTAGCGCTCTTAATTAACACAACAAAGCCAGTGAAGTTGCCAAAGGCAGCCAGCTCGAGTTCACTTTGAGAATAACATGCTTCGCAAGAGGCTTGTGGCGTTACATTATCGTTTTGACAAAAGTCTACTGAGAAAGATTTGAGTCGATGGGGACGTATGCAGTTCGCGAAAGCTGTGGAGACCGGCCCTGTCTCATCCGTGCACAGTCTGCGGTCGCTCTCTTTTTTTTGACACCAGCACAGAAACACGTTAAACTGGGTCTGCTTCTTGCCCACCATGCTTGACAGCTCTCGAAGAAAGCACACTTCTGCTTGCATTATCCATGGAACGGAAAAACAAATCAACTCCCTCATTTGGTGGCACAGAAACCGTCTTCGATGTGCCTGCTTTCATTCTTTCACGCCTTCTTTTAACAAAACAATTACTTTATCACATG
Source organism: Poikilolaimus oxycercus (assembly GCA_034700245.1). NCBI lineage: Eukaryota > Metazoa > Nematoda > Chromadorea > Rhabditida > Rhabditidae > Poikilolaimus > Poikilolaimus oxycercus. The sequence goes on from JAQIXL010001120.1 coordinate 20,242, forward strand.
ACCTTAATACCAAAAAAGCGAAACGCGAGATATACGATTCTCATCAAGTAATAGAACACCGTAGGAAGGTCTTGCTCCTTCACGAAAGGATCGACTTCAGGCCAACAGTGCATCCAACAAGTATGTAGGTTCTCAAGCGCTTCTTTTAACACCGTCAGTGCATCTTGAAAGCGGTTTCGCTGTTTCTGTGGGGCATCGTGGAACAGAGGTTGCATTGCTTCGGCGATCTTAACCACGATTTCCAGCTCTTCTTGTCTCTTTCCCTGATTTGTCAACGTCGAGATTGCTTCTACGAATACGAATACGAAAGTTTTATTCGCATGGAGTGTGAATGCAAAATAGGTATCGTGGATTTTTGCTAAGTGATGCGAATATGT
>JAQIXL010001121.1:0-20611 GCA_034700245.1 Poikilolaimus oxycercus
ATCGATTCGTCTCGACGAGTTAGGAGGTTTACGAGGGGGCCACGAGGGGGGAAGCCGTGAAAATGCACGATGAAATAACGAAAACACGCGTTTTTGGAGTGGGTCATGTCGGACCCCTCACTTTGACGTCTCGATTTTCGGTTTTCGGTCTGCCAACGATCCTAGAGTAAAGAGGGGGGTTTTCTCGTCATTCTGCTGTCGAATCAAGGCCTGGAATGAAGAAAAAGCGACATAACAAGCACTTCTTTCGAGGGAGTAATAATGGAATAATAAAACCATTACAGTAAGCGCGCGCGCTTTTCGCGGTGGGTCATATCATGGGTAGATCAAAATTTGACCTACCCCCCCCCCCCTCGGACCGCCGGAGGGCTCTACATGACCCCCTGCCCACCTCTGCGGCAAAGTGAGAAACAAATTAAGGACGCGGTGTGACGAAGAGCGGAATGTTGAGAACGGAACCGCCATCGACGACCAAACTGAATCATTGCTTCAACGAAGAAAGACCCGAAGCTCACTTGACTCCAATGATGAACTCGCTCTGCTCTCGATCGGCAAGGAAAGCAATCGCCTTGGCGATGTCCCACGCGTTGCCCGGGCGACCGATGGGAACGTTGTCCCGATTGGCGCCCGTTTTCTCGTAGTACTAGAAACGCATCATAAAACTGTTGCTTTTGGTATTACTTACGTTATCCTTGACCACCCTCGGCATCCCACGCTTGATGGCGAATTCGGTGTTAATGATTCCTGGACTAAAACACCATTTTTGAAAAATCAAAGCAAGCTTACTTGATGCCATTGACTCGAATTCCTTTCGGGATGTAGGCCAACGCCATGGATCGAGTCAGATGGTCGAGGGCTGCCTTGGCTGCACAGTAGTAAGGAGAACCAGCATTCTAGAAGCACAATAAGAATGATAAAAATCTGTGTTCTTACTCCGAAGTTGAGTCCTCCAATACTGCTGATGTTGACGATCTCTCCCTTGGTCTTCTCCAAATGTGGAACTGCCAATTGAACCAAGGCCAAGACGCTCTTCGTATTCAAGCCGATCATGTAGTCAAAGTGCTCCAGCGATTGCTCAAAGCTTTGCCCTGTTGGCGTTTCTGGCCCTTTACCGGCAGCACCTGCATTGTTGACCTACACATTTGGTCTGTGAATAATTTGACCTACAAGAATGTCGAGCTTTCCAAACGTTCGAATGGTTTCATCGACGAGTTTCTTGGGGAAGTTTGGATCGACGAGATCGCCGGCAAGGGCGAGAACTTTTACGTTCGGATTCTCGGATTGAACCTCTTGGCGAGCTTCCTGGAAAGGGAAGTTGGATCAGAAACAGAGAAAAACGGCACCTCCAACGCCTGCTGGCTACGCCCAGTAATTGTGACTCCCGCAGCGCCGTTGCGTGCAAAAAGACGAGCCGCTGCTCGCCCAATGCCATTGCTCGAGCCTGGAAGAGTTGTCTTCAACTGAAGAGAACGTACCAGTAATGAGGACAACCTTGCCAGCAAAACGAGGCATAGCTGTTGCAGCAGACGAAGTGGTTCGAGGAGAGGCGTGTATAAATAGGCAATGGGGCGAGTGAAAGTCGTAATCTGGTCGTCGTGGACTTTAGAAGGGACGCGGCGAGCGGCGAAGAGGGGGCAAGCAGGACACAATGTGTCCTGGTTCACGCATATACTCCACGTGAGCGCAAACAAGCGCTCGTTGAGGAAAGAATGTGGCATGCATGTGGCAGAAAATGTTTTGGTACTGCCTGAGGGACACCTTCTGTCATTTTCATGTTATTGTTCTTCGTTATCTCGTTTGGTCTAGTAGACGTTACAGTTTCTTCATACACAGTCATCAGGACGATTCAAGCAAATAATCAAAACAATACATGGTCGCTGTGAGATTAATTGAGCTTCTTCAAAGTTGCTTTCGAAATTCTAGCTAGCAGTGACTTTGTCACGAGAATTACTGCTGCGACAAGAGCGGAAAGAAGAGCAACGCCCCAAAGAAGCGCATCGATGAAGTATAGCTGCACAAAGCTCAATTGTGTTGAAGCTGGAGAGAGTTGCGGCAATGGTCCATGTTCAGCGACAAAGTGAACGTAGCGACTGAATTCTTCGCGAGGAGAAAACGGACGTGCTTCGATGAGCTTTGCAATCCGCTTAGCGCTGTCGGCAAAGCTGCAAAAGGTAAAGTCAGAGAAGGCTTTTACCTGGAATCCTCAAGAACACGTCGAACCGCCTCCTCCAGTCTGTCCGCGTTGGCAAGCTGTGGCTTCTCATAAGCAATTCCGGATCCATGGCTTGCAAGCATTTTGGCGTTTCGCAGTTGATCACCGAAAAGTCCTAAAAATACTTGACGTGAATAATTCGTGCAAGGAGACAAACCAATGGCGATGAAGGGGACACCTGATGCGGCCATCTCTGAGACGCTGCCCATTCCTCCATGCGTTATAAAGAGGGAAAGCTTGCCCGTGTCTGCAAGGAGAACTTTTCAAAATTAGAGAGGCTTACTGAGAAGATCATTCTGTGGCATCCACTTTGTCTTTATGAGGTTCTTCAGTCCTTCGCCCACGTTATCCTCCTTTTCGTATTTCCAGATAAATGTCACGTCTGGCAGCCGCTTGATGACTTCAACGATGGAGGCTTTCATCTCAGGGGGCATCAAATACGACTTGGCAACCGAGCCGAAAGAGATCAAAACGGTCTTCTTGCGGAGATTGAGGATGTCATGCCATTCCTGCAGGAAAAGCGATGCAATATTTGAACTAAAGCTCTCACTTGCTCAACGGACTTCGGTTTTGGAACGGCAATTCCAGCAAGGTTGACAACTTTATGAAGGGTTGGTCTCGGAAAGTCGAGTAGTGGATCAGCGTTCGTGAAGACAAGCGAACTTTGTGCAACCAGTTTCTGAACTATTAATTGTTTTCAACTTCATATAGCAAACCGGAAGCGCTGGTGAATTTCCAGGGAAACGGTCGTCGAGGGCTTTTTGAGCGCCCTTGATAATCGACAAGAAGAGATTTCGCGAGCTTTCCGTAACAATTGCGTTTTTGACTCGCAAGAGGAGTGATTGAGATAGCTCGTTTGGTGTCAACGTTGATGAAGTACCTAAACTTGCAAGAAAATTGCTTGTGAAAGTCAACTCTACCAGGAACATAAGAAGTCGGAAGAGGTGCGCCAATTGCGTCCGAGAGCGGCTCAAAGAGCAACGACGACGAGGCCAGAATGACGTTTTGCAAGCCAATTTGATGAAATATTCCTGAGCATTTGCTTCTTGGTTATCCAACAAAGCCTACCTAATCCGCAGGCATCAAAATACTCCGTGATTCCCAGGTCAAACTTCTCCAACAGCAACTGATCAATGAGACCGGTATGGTTGAGTGTGGCGGCGCAGATTGTGTGAAACAAACGCGTCACGGGTTCCCTGTCCTAGAGAAGAATTTCAACTCGTCGCTGCACGAACCTCAGTAAAGTACGAAAACACGCTGTCGCCCTCTTTATGCCATATGGCTGGATTCTCCATTTGAGCTGTCGTTCCATCCAGAATAGCTTGCGGCATATCAAACTGAAGACTAGCAAAAAATGCCACTCACTTACCATAATTAGCTTTTTGGCTCGGGATCCATCGAAACGAATTGTTAAACTGCTCCGAGGAGCAAGAACTGTCTGAAAGAGAGATGCGATCGCATTTCAAACCGAACTCGCTCACCACTTCATGTCCATCATCGACGAGAATGTTGCTGAGGGTGCTCATGAAGTTCGCGTGACTCTGCCCGAAAAGCGGGTTGTAGAGAAGAATCTTGGCGCCGAAGGCCGCCGGCAAGATTGAGAGCAATAGAAAGCCGACCAGCTTCATCGCTGCAAGAAAAGCCAAAGAGTTACTTGAAACGGAAAACTCTCAAGCACTGTCAATAACTGGTCGTCTCTTAAATACGCGACGGCTCTGTGGCGGCAACGTAGTCCAAATGGAAATGTGATCGTTCAGCGCTGGGTACGTGTCACACTCGCCTCATTGAAGACTTTCTCCCTATAAATTGATGTGAAACATCGAATGTTGTTTTCTTGGGGTGAAGGACCAGTTGTGATGCTGCTGTCATAGTGTCTTCGGCTGAGCGTCTTCGCACGATAATGAAGCAGCTCGTTGTCAGCTTGGATTCAATGAGCGCAGCCCAACATTTGATGTAACGCGGTAACTCGGAACGTTTTATCATCTTAATTGTTTGGCCGCTTGTCAAAATGATTCAAGTTTCCTGAGTTATCTGACGTACCCCCTTAGGTTGGAGTGCGTTCATTGTTGCACACACAATCTAGCCGACCAGTTGCAAGTCTTTGCAAAGCACAAAATACGCTCCTCAGTTTGTGACATGGTCTGGTGAGTGAATGCTAGAAGAGTCATTTTCGACGAGGAAGACGCAGACATCGCTTCATCAAAATGTGTCACAGCGTGTTGACGTCCAGCGCAGACGCTACAACTGGGCACAAAATGCAGGCGACCCTCAAATCACACGATTGGAATACCAATATTTATTCAAGATTATAGTGTGACTAGAATTTGGCATGCATCGATTACAGCTGCATTTCTGGACTATTCTCAAACTGAGATCAAAGCGACAAAACGTTTTCCTAATCCAGCTTCTTGTGGAGGACAAAGGAAATTCGTGAGATCAACAATTTGGCTACTCTAATTACGACGAAAACGACAACCGCGAGAAGAATAAGGATCACTGCGAGCGCATCGATGAAATAAAGCTGTACAAAGCTGAGCTTGGTCGAAGCCGGCGAGAGACGATGCAGCGGTCCATGTTCAGCAACGAATCGAACATGGCGACTGAATTCTTCGCGTGGAGAGAATGGACGCGACTTGATCATCCTAGTCACTCGTTTCGCATTTTCGGCGAAGCTAAAAGTGCTCAGGATTAAAACCTTCACAATGACTTTACCTTGGATCTTCCAAGACCAATCTAAACGCCTGCTCCAATCGATCTGCGTCCGCAAGCTGTTGTTTCTCATAAGCGATTCCTGATCCGTGACTAGAGAGCATTTTCGCATTTCGAAGTTGATCAGCGAAGATTCCTGAAAGAAAATTTCATTTTAGCAAAAACTCCCAACCAATAGCAATGAAGGGGACGCTTGACGCAGCTGTTTCCAAGATGCTGCCCATTCCTCCATGAGTGACGAAAAGGGAGAGCTTTCCCGTGTCTGCAAAAAAATTACAGCTGATGAGTGTGAGAACTTACGCAGAAGATCATTTTGAGGCATCCACTTGGTCTTGACGAGATTGTCAACGCCTTTTCCAACTTCATCCTCTTTCTCGTATTTCCAGACGAAGGTCACATTTGGGAAGCGCTTGATCACTTCGACGATAGACGCCTTCATCTCATCCGGCATCAAATACGACTTGGCCACAGAGCCAAACGAGATCAGAACCGTCCTTTCGCGAAGATTGAAGATGTCAAACCATTCCTAAAAAGGTGACGAGTTTTAGGAAAATCTAACCTGATCCACGGCTTTCGGTTTCGGTACAGAAATTCCAGCAACGTTAACGACTTTATGTAGAGTCGGTCGCGGAAAGTCGAGGAGAGAATCGGCGTTTGCAATGACAAGCGAGCTTTTTGCTGCGAGTTCCTGAACAAATCTTGCATTATCAAAGGAAGGCCACAACGAACCGCCAAAGGTGGAGAATTGTTAGGAAAGTGTTCGTCGAGTGCGTTTTGAGAGCCTCTGACCATCGAGTAGAGGAGGCTGCGTGAATACTCCGTTACAACGAGATTCTTGAGACGATAAAAAAGCGAACGTGCGAGTTCGTCCGGTGTCACTGCTGATGATAATCCTGCAAGTTATGATAATGTTGAATTTGCCGGATAAATGAACACGGTGCAATTTTGCAATTCTTTCGACAGAAAAACTAACCGGGAACGTATGACGTTGGAAGAGGCGCCCCAATCGCGTCCGAAAGCGGCTCAAACAACAACGATGAGGACGTAAGGATAATGTTTTCAAGTCCAATTTGGTGAAAGAGGCCTAAAAGAGTTGAATTCATACTTATCGCCCACCGACACCACAACAATCGAAGTACTCCGAAATGCCCAGATCATATTCTTCCAATAGCAAGCGATTCAAGAGACTGGTCTCGTTCAAATGATCCAGCGTCGTCGAACAGATGGTTTGGAACAACGTTGTAATTGGAGTATGATCCTGGAATGCAATGATGCTTGTGACAAAAAAAGCTTCGCAAACCTCTGAAAAATAGGAAAGCGGCGAGTCGTCCTCTTTATGCCAGAACTGCGGATTGTCAACCTGCGAATCGATTGCATCCAAAACATCTTTGGGCATATCGAACTGAAAGTCGATCCAGCTTGATCGAGAAAAAGCTAGCCTACCGTGATGAGTTTCTTTATTCGAGAACCATCATAGCGAATATAGCGGCTGCTACGCGGTGCGAGAACAGTCTGCCAAGAGAACAAATGCTTTAGCCAAGTAAACCTCACCAGATCATGCCCATCTTCGACGAGGATGTTGCTGAGAGCACTCATGAAGTTCACGTGACTCTGCGCGAAGAGCGGGTTGTAGAGGAGAATCTTCGCACCAAGAGTCCCATGCAGAAATACGATCAAGAAGAGGAATCCGACCAGTCTCATTGCTGCAATGTAAGTATTGTATTGGAATCAAGACCAATAAAGACTCGGCACGACATCATCACAAACTAAATGGTAAGATGGTGACGCTTCGCACCTTTTATAGACGAAGGATACTGTGCCCGCGCTGTAGTCTGAGTGAGAGGGCTCTTTGATCATCTATCACTGGGCGTTCATCACAAACCGCCACATACTCCAGCATCGCGCACACTTTCTGACTTCGATTTTGGAGTGATGATGCGATTGTTGGATGAAAACAGAGAGAGCGCGACCAAATCGACTTTAAATTGAGCGAATGGAGAAGACGCTGCTTTTCCTTTTCCCCGATTCTTGCTTTGAACATGTTTCAGATGCTTTCAGCCATGTGGAAGGATAGACACATCATCGTGCTTTGCTCTTGAAACGCTCATGCACGCATAGCTTTCCCTGCAGAAACAATTTCCATAAGTCGCTCACTACAAATCGCAAGAAGCGTTTGCACCCTTCTGTGACATGAGCTGAGCGTCGGGTGTTGGAATAACTATGAAGTCGACGAGCGACGCGAAAAAGCAGACGTCGTTCCATCAAAGTGTCACTGTTCGACGACTCCAGCTGAAGCGAGGCTACGACTCTGCACAAAATGCCGAAGCAAAGAGCGTCGAATGATTTGTGGAGTGATATTGCATCAGCTGCTGATACATACATGTAGATGCACTTCGAAAGAAAACAAAAAAAAGAAGTAAATTTTTATAGCGTATTGTAACTTCGAAGATTAATCAACTTTCTTATGCTTGGCGGAAAGCTTTGAGATCAGGCCCTTTGCTACTTGAACGACAATGATAGAGCCCACAACAATGACAACAGCAGCCAAGGTCAGAGCATCGAGGAAGTAGAGTTGCGCCACTGTCATCTTTGTTGATACCGGCGAGAGTCGAGTGAGCGGTCCATTTTCAATGACGAAGCGGATGTTTCGACTGAATTGCTCGTGAGGGGAAAACGGTCGGGCTTTCAACATCTTCGTCAGGCGTCGAGCATTCTCGGCATAGCTAAAATGAAGTCAACCATTTTTTGGAAAAAGAAACCTCTCGTCTTCCAAGATCAATCGCAGCGTCTTCTCCAACTTGTTCGCATTCCCGAGCTCTTTCTTCTGATACGCTACGCCCGAACCGTGACTCTCCAACATGCGAGCGTTTCGAAGCTGATCGGCATAGATGCCTAAGAACTTTGCGACTTCGAAGCAGCTTACCAATGGCAATGAACGGAGTGCTAGCCGCTGCCGTCTCCAGGACGCTGCCCATTCCTCCGTGAGTAACAAAGAGCGAGATCTTACCGGTGTCTAAAGACTTTCGAAACTTGACGTGACTTACTGAGGAGATCGTTTTGAGGCATCCACTTGGTCTTCACGAGATTCTTCACTCCGTTTCCGACGTCGTCCTCTTTCTCGTATTTCCAGATAAAAGTCACATCGGGGAGTCGCTTGATCACTTTAACGATGGCTGCCTTCACTTCGGTTGGCAACAAGTACGACTTTCCAATAGAGCCAAATGAGATGAGGACGGTTTGCTGTCGCTGATTCAGGATGTCTTGCCAGTACTGAAAAGCTAACAACTTTATAAATTCCGCACCTTGTCGACAGGCTCTGGCTTCGGCACGGCGATTCCAGCAAGATCAATGACTTTGTGAAGCGTCGGGCGTGCGAAATTAAGCAGAGGATCGTCATTTGTGAAAACAAGCGAGCTTCTTGCTGCGAGTTCCTGAAGAAATTCTTGAATGTTGAAAAGTTCACCAAACCGGCAGAGACGGTGAATTTCCCGGAAAATGCTTGTCCAGCGCGTTTTGCCCTCCTCGAATGAAGCTGCCGAGAAGATTTCGCGAATGTTCCGTGACGAAGTAATTTTTGACGCGCAGCCAGAAAGAGTTGGCTAGTTCGTCGGAGGATGAAGAGGACAAGGTTCCTGACGCATTGTGCAACTTTTCCCAATTGACTAACCAGGAATATACGACGAGGGAAACGGTGCTCCAATAGCATCTGAGATCTGCTCAAAGAGATGTGAGGAGGATGCTAGAACAATGTTGTCAATGCCCAGTTGATAGAAGATTCCTGAATCGGGAAGAAAAGTTTGGAGCAACAAAACACCGTACCAAGACCGCACGCATCAAAGTACTCGGTGATTGCTAGATCGTAGCTGTCCTCACGCAATTGGTCGAAGAGACTAGTGTGATTGAGGGTCACAGAGCAAATCATTTCGAACATCTTCTGCATCGGTGTCACATCCTGCAAGTCGAGACTTCCTCTGTCATCTAGACCAACCTCAGTGAAATAAGCGAACACCGAGTCGCCCTCCTTCTGCCAAAACGTTGGATCGTCAAGCTGCGCCTCTGCCGCTTTTAGAACCGGCTCAGGTAAGTCGAACTAAAACTGATTCTTTGTTTTGGAGGGTAATGTCTCGGTCACCGTGATAAGCTTCTTAATGCGCGAGCCATCAAAACGAACCGCTTTACTGCCACACGGGGCCAGGACGGTCTGAAAGGCCAAGTGGTCGTTTCAAAAAAAAAAGCATGAAGGAGACCAAAAACCAACCAGCTCATGTCCATCATCGATGAGAACGTTAGTGAGAGCATGCATGAAGTTGACATGACTCTGGGCCATCAAGGGATTGTAGAGGAGAATCTTTGCCGCATTGACAACTTGCCACAAGAAGATGAAGGTCAAAGCCGAGACCCGCATTGCCTTCTGCAAAACATTGCCATAACTCTCAACGGGTCAATAAATTCACATCGCGCTGAAGGTGACACCATCACACAGGGGTTCTCCATCACCAAGTCGACTTTTATGTGGACGGAAGGGGTCTCGTCGTCGTGAGCGCCTCCCAGGTCTTCGTAGTCTGGCGGAACTATGGTCGTGTATTGGACGTGCCGAGGGCACGCCAAGGCATGTAGAGAAGTATTGCTGTGAGCATTATTTATTCTGTTTCGGAGCAAACGGGATCTCTTATCAGTGGCAGCTACATAATGTTGGTGAACAACAGCAAAAACATCAAAAAACATCAAAATTGTGTCTTGTAGTGTTTCTCGCAGATCGACATAACTTCGCAGCAACTACAAACTCGAGGGTGTCACTGTTGATAGTGAGGAGTGATGCGTCAAGCGCCGGCAGTCAGTCGAGCGTCTCTCTTCGTCCTAAAAGATGGAAGAGGGCACAGTCGACTACGGCGCGTCACAAAAATGCCCTCAAAGACATGAAAGAGGGTGTTGATGCATTCATGTGATAGACTTTTCGGGAGATGATAGGAATTTCTCTCCCCATTCGATCACAACACAGACAGCGACGATCATAGGTAGGTCACACAACGCGTGGACAACGAAAAGTTCCATGTCAGGGAGCTCCTGGACAAAACAACCTTTGCATTTCAAGCAGCAGCTTCTCAGAGTCAAATCGGCTCACTTCTGGCTCAGACGATCTTCTCGGACGGTGCTCTTCCTTCTCCTCGCTGCTCATCCGCTTCTCCACCACCGGCAGATGTTCAACTGCCGCTTCTTTTTTCTACTCCTTCTGCTCGTCGGCAGGTGTGATTCCTGGAGAAACTGCAATGTCACCGCTTTCAGCGCAGTGCCGGAACCGGCGGAACCGCCCTGCTACAGCCAGTACATCCTCTGTCTTTGCGGGTACATCTTTGCAGCTTGCTGAAATCATTCGAAATTTGCAGTCCCAGCGGGTGCCAAGGAATTCTCAATGCGACGACTCTACCAAACGGCGGCTCTCAGAAAGTCAAATTGCCGGATGTGGTACGTTTCTGGTGGATTTAAGCTCTCGCGGCGGGGCAAAACAATCTTTTGACCGCCAATTTGCATGTCTTTAGGGTGACAAGCTGAAGGACTATTATTATCGCAAGAAGGACGACTTCAACTGTGAATTCATTTCGACGACCGGCGAACGCTTCCTCTTGCCCGACAATTGGAGGGCCAGATACCGCAATGACCAGTGGGCTCTTAAAAGAAATGAACTACGTGTTAGAGAGAAAATTTGGTCGGGCGAGCTGACCATCGAGTGCTATACAGTCGCAAACATCACCAAGTGGGACGTTTGTGAGGAGAAAGATTGCGAGAAAACGTTAAAACAAGCCATCACCGACAATAAAGTCGTCGGATTTTCCCAGTTGGCTTTTTTTGCAAATACAAGAAAAAGAATTTTAGAAAGAGCAAACCTTGCGAATTCGAGTTTCCGCTTGACGCAGCTGACCTCGCCGCCGGTCGAAAGAAAGCAATCGTGACGAAAGTGAATATTTTCAATGGAAAATGACTGAAAACTCGTTGAGGACAAGTTGCAATACATCTGGACACGAAACACGACCGACACGGCGTTGCGCTGCGAGATGCTCGACGAGACGACACGTCGAAGCTATCGGCTCCTGCGTAGTGCTTGCTACGTCATGCAACCCAATAAAAAGTTCTATTGTTCTACAAAATAAATAAGTCATTTTTCAGCTACAATCTCACAATTCAATGCACGAACGTGACGGAGCAGCGCCTTTGTGAGACGCGACAGCGCCAGTCCGAATACTACCTCGAATTTTACAGGTTTGAATGTGTTTAAAGTTGATCTTTAGTGATCCGAAATGCAAGAACCCGACATTGACTTGGAGAAAGAATGCTGCTTCTGCGGAATTCACGACCAAACTTGTAAATCAAATCATAAAGAGCATTCTCGTTGCCGATTTCAGCAAAAAGCGGTCATAACCTCGAATTCTGTTTGCGAGCGGGTACTCAAGGAGGGTCAGGCGACGAAAGGTCCGACGTTCATCGAAACGCCGGGCATCTACAACTGGACGGAGGAGTCCGTTTTGTCCTCTTTCTGCATAAAATTGTTTCGTAAAAATTTTAGAAAGAACAATTGGAAGTTCACGTGCAAGTCGCTGGGTGTTGCCAACTGGAACGGCGACACGTGCACGTCGACGTGCAAGGACACCAGTGGTCGGAACGTTCTTGCCTTGCTCAAGTAAGTTTCAACGAATTCTTTTGACGCATTAACGAAATAATCCATTCTGCGAAGATTCGATGAATGAACCGTTTCTAGAGACGAGAAAAGTTGCACGGCGGAGTTGCTGCTCGCCGAGGGACAACTCGAAGAGACTTTGCGTGTCAAGCAGGCATCTCTCCTTCAAAAAAATCTAAAATCCACATAGAAAACGAAATTTGCCATCATTCGCAAGGGTTTCGTGTGCAAGTTGAACATCGGCGGCAAGGAGTATCGGCTGCAGGCCGGTTGCAGACCGCTTCCTTCCACAAAGTCGTTTCTCTATCTAAACGAGAAAAGAACTTTAGCAACGACATTGAGGCGACTTGCTACAAGGAGGGAAACTACAAGGAAGGCATCGCGACAACTTCGACGAAGAAGCCTTCGAGCACGGCGTTGACGTTGACCCCTTCGCCTACACCGAGCACGATGAAGACCTCTCTCACGGAGCCTTCAAAACAAACGAGGGGCGCCAAAACTGATGAGACACCAGAGACGAGCGAGGCTTCTTCTGAGGATGCTGGGACGACAAGCTCTAAATGCTCCATGAAGCTTGAACTGTGGTCAGACTGACTTTCCAGGCTTTAAAAAAGAATTTTAGGATTCCGGCGGGCATCATCGCTTTTATCGAGATTGTTCTCCTCATCGCCCTCGTCTTCTTTGCTCGTTTCGTCAATCGTGTTGCAGCGAAGGTGTTTCTGTTTTTTTTTGCTAAACTTCAAAAATTTAGAAGCCTCATACGGCCGCCCCGAAAACGTTCATCACTCGCTCGATGCTCAAGCCGCCGGAATCCAAAATGCAGACGACTGATTGTGAGACGACAACCTGTAACCAGCTTTTTCTCCACTATCAATGAGTCTTCAGCCATGACGACCATGGGTGGGAAGACAAAATCGACGGCGCCGCCACCATCCACCAGCTTGTACAATGAGTAACTTTCTCCGAAATTCTTCTAGACCACTTTCAGCACAACAATGCAGACCTCTTACTCCAAGGACACCAAAGGCGGCCAGCCCTCGTCAGCCATTTCGGGAACTTCATATGTGAGTTAAAGAGGAAAGATTGTAAAATCAATATCAGGCCACCGACAGTCAGCTACCGCCCAGCCGAGCGGCGTCGACGACCACGAAGGCCACTACGACTGTTCGTTTCAGAACTTGAGAATTTACGTTGAGTAGCGCAAATCGGATGACACATCGATGGCGAACTCGGTCTCGGACACCAAGACTCCGGCCAAGGGACCCGGGGTCAAGGCCAAGGGCAAGAGCACCAACTCGTAAACCGAGCGGCTGGCTTGTCAACGGCGTCCCATTCCCCTCTCCCATATACCTCCCTTCAACGCATAAATATTCAATGTATTTTTGTTGTCCACACATTATTTCCCCCTCAGGATTAAAAAAAAAATTCTCCCTTCGACAAAAAACTTTGACGTGTTTTTACTCTAGGCACGCGCCTCAAAGTCAGGCGTCCTGGCATTAGACGGGCTTGTTGCACGAGATAACCCGGTGGTGTCCAGGGCAACGCGCTCATCGGCCGCCGCTTCTCCGCGGGGCCGGCGCCCTGGTCGATGAGAAAAAACTCCTCGCCTCCTCGCTCGCTCTCTCTCTCCGGTCGATAAAGCTGTGGCCCCCTGCCCACGGCGACTCGCGCCGCGTCTTTGAATTTGTTGCGTGGGCGTCGCCTTCTTTTTTATTCACAAGGCTCTTTTATTGCGATTTAAAACATGATTTTCAGAAATTTTTGCTTTATGTGTTACTATGAGCTCTTTGCGAAAGCAATTCTCGAAAGATGGGACACGCTTCAGCTTCATTTTTACAACGAAAAACTAGCGAAGGTGAAGCGCGCCTGGGTCGATATTGAAGTGGAAATCGGCCGATGCGAATATCCTGCGGAGACTCTCTATAAAGTGCTCCTAGAGGTAGTCTTAACGCCTTCAAACGGCAAAAAAAACGGATTTTAAGAAGAAGCAAAAAGGTGAACTGCCCGGTTCGCAACCAGTCCAGGCGTTGTTTGCCGAGCTTGACGGGCTGCGCCGTGTTGTTCTTCAAGAAAGAGAACGTGAAGAACTCACGTTTGCCTTGACATTGGCTGAGAAATGTCAGGGACGCAAACTGATCCTGGAGTACATACAAGAAGCCATCAATAGTGAAGTCGAAGCTCAAAACAAATTTGTGCTATACACAATCAATATTCCGAGGCGGATTTTCTCGACAAAAGTACGTGCTGTTAAACCGGCTGAACAATTTTCAGGCCGCATTCGAATCTGGAGAGCCTCGCTCTTATAGTCGCGCCGAAGTCCTGTATCTTCACCTTGAAGGCGTCAAGGACTTGGCGAAATTCTTACCTCCACACGAGGGCGATTCCTGTAAGAGAAACATTTCTTGCAACAATCAAAAAATTTTAAGACACCCAAAAATGGCGGGACGCGATTGGAACGCCGTTGATTCGTAATCTAGCTGTTCGAACTTCATCAAGCGCCGAGCTGGTCAATCAGCGGACAGAGCTCAACAGTCGCATAGCCAATTATGCTCACGTCAATTGGAAGAAGTTGCGACTCGTTTATTTTGTACCGAAGAAGCGAGCGGCCGAGATGTGGTCACAATTTGAAGCCGAGATGAGTTTGACACCGCCAGAGCGACAAATGGTCTATCCTCTAGCCACGCACTTCGATCTCCTTCTTAAGGTAGTCTTTTTTCTCAGTCGACAATTGTGAGCCGTTTTCAGAAAGCCACAAAAGGTGAACGACTAGTCAATCTCGACGAAGCGACCCGGGATCGTCTTCGTGAAATTGCTGAGCTCAAAGACGCGGCGGTTCTTGAACGTGACATGAGCGAGTTGCGCTTCGCTTTGGTCATGAACAAGTGCTACAAGGAGCTTCGTCGACGGGCAATTCAAGCAGCTGCTGACGTTGTTCGACCGAGAAACGCGTTTGTCAAGCATTTTGGCGATCTCGGGAATATTCTCCATTCCACAAAGGTTGAGGGAATTTCATCTTCGAAATCAAAACCTGTAGAAGAAGTTCGTTTCTCAAAAGGAATGCCACTTTACTCGTGCAGAGTTCATATACTTGAAGCTCTACGACATCGATGTACGGTTGGAGCAGTGCACAAACAAGAAAACTGACGAACGTGAGACTTTGCTTGCTGATTTCAATGACGTTCCAGTGACCTTGCTATGGCTTGAAGCACTAGGGAAGTCCGAGTCTCTCTGGGAGAAGTTATGTGCTAAGCCTAATGTAATGAACAAGCAATCGAGGTGGGCTTCTCTCCTCCTTGTAAGTCTTCAGAGAAGCCGAGGCACAGGAGGCTCTTCGTCTTCATTGGGACGCCGAGTCGGCGTTGCGAAATTCTCAAGGCGATCGTAAGGCGAAGAAGCGAAAAGCGACGGAGCGAGGTGACGTTCCTCCCGGCGCCGTGCGCATGCCACAATCTGTCAGTGAGGATGAAATGGTGAAATAAATAATTTCTCTTCAAGAAATGAAAGTTTGATGTTTCAGCCGGCGTCATTGCCGTCAACTTCAAGCACCATGGAAACGCTGCAGAGAATCGTTGATACGACACTTGAAGTTCAACGTGGAACGGGCGTAGTGGAGGACGAAGAAGAGGAGGAACGTTTGTCAAACTCGCCGTCAGAGCATTGTTTGTCAAAAGTTCTTCAGAATTAGCTTTTTTCAGCACTTCTTTGTCCAGCAGAGGAAGCTGAGGTCTTCGGAGAATGGTAGAACTTTGACTTTTTGCCCCATTGCAATTGAGATTTCAGGTACGATGAAATCACAAATGCTCGCCGAGATCTCTCCAGCCTCGATGGGAAGGTTCGAGACCAAGCTTTGAAGATTCTCGACAACCTCGCCACTTCGTTTCGGCTCTTTCTCGACAAAAATCCTGATGACGTAAGCTGTTCAGAGTCGAGAAACGTTTCCCTTCAGCCGAATGCTCCGAAGCATCGACAGGCGCTCGAGCTGCTCACGATCGTTCTATTTAAAGCTCGGAAGGTCTTCTAGATACACATTTCTTCGAGAAACACTACGGGTTCAATAAAGAGACATCTCATGGAATTGCTTTCAAAACTTTTTCTCCATCTCTCTAACTTTCACTCAAGGGAAGCGTGAGCGGTAGAGGGCACGTGGCGGCCTGTAGTCACAGTAACCAAGGCTCGGGGAAGTCATATGGCACCACGAGCCGTAGCGACACACCGGGTCGCCCTTGAAGTAACAGTAGACGATCTTGGGTCGATAGGAACCTAAATTCTAAAATGTCGCGCGAACAACTTTTCCTACCGCCGCCGAAATCGTCGAGCGCTACTGCTACAGCGACGAGAAGAAGGAGACGAATTGCGACGGCGAGCATCGTGACGACAGCTGAGAGTAGGGAAGATTGGGCTGAAGCCGCCGACACTCTCTTTATGTCGAAACCTCCGACGCCTTCATGTTTCGACTTTGATGCTTGAGAGCTGCTTGTGAGCAACTTGATTCCTTCTCTACAGTCTGATCGTCGACAACATGGTTTTCAAAAATTTTATCTTCATTTTCCACTGGGCACTCTTTTATTATCCCCTGAGCTTGCACGATCCAAGAGTCGGACGGATCATGTCGCAGAAGGAGTTGTGGAGATGCTTGCAGTCTTCGTCGCTCGTGCATTGGACACCCTCGATCAGACGGCGGTCTAAAACGTTTCTTACATTATTATATCAGTAAAATCTCTAAATAGCGACTCTTCACAGTTCTTACAGTAGCGTGGCGGATCGTATTTGCAGTAGCCGAGCTTCTCCGATGTCAGCTTGCAGTAAGACCCGCCGATGCACACCGGATCTCCCGTGTGCGTGCACTGAATTATGAGGGAGCGGAAGCGCGACAGACGGCGGAGAACTAAATTGTTTTCTACCTCTCAAGAACTTCAAAGCTTGCTGTAATCGTCATCGCGACCCAGCGCTGTGACAACGACGGCGAGAAGGAGGAGGCGAACGGCAAGGGCGAACATCGAAAGGCGGCTTGAAGACCGGAGGAAATCAAGGGCTGAATGATTTGAGAACTGCTGCCTTCTTCTTTTATAGCAAGTCGAGCCAGTAGCCAGACACTACGTAACGCTGCCTTAATATTCCTTGAAAGCCGAAGGAATCAGAGAACCGTCCGTAAACTGAAGAAATAAGCGAAAACGACTTTGACGTAAGCAGAACTGTCAGCGTCTGGAGTGGCAAAAGTGGCGAAAGTCACGAAAATGGTCGAAAACAAAAAGAAAAGCATCAAAGACGATCTCATTGTGAAGCAGTCAGTCAGACTAGCCCTGCGATGCCCAAGATTGGTTAACATCGACCGTCTGATATAAACCTCGACCCCCTGCAGAATGCGAGCAGCTGATGAAGGCTATTCCAAAGCGAAAGAAGTCGGAACGAAATACATATTTATTTCTGCCGACTATCTTTGAAAATATTGTTCAGCGTGAAAAAATGCACAGAATGAGCACACAATCATGCACAAAATTTTTTTTTGGGTGGACCCGGCCACTTTGATCCTTACAGAGAACTCGTGTTGAAGAACTTGTCTGTTCTTTATCACTCATGACTAGTGGTAAAGTGAAGCATATTACTAAAACTAAGTTCCTCAATTTCGGTCATCACAGTGAAAGGGGCGGACACAATTTCCAGACGTCCTACGACCCCGTCACACGTTCTTACTAAGATTACAGTTTTGAGATCCTCATGTGCGCTCGGAATAAATGTTGCCGCTACCGGCAAACCTGTGACGGCAGTTCGGGCGTTCACATGCCCAACATAGTTTTCAAAGCCGAAAACATCGAGTTCGTCTGATCCTAATGACCAGGTCATGAGCGCATTGCGAATTAAATACGAATTGATGCGCATTCCTATTCCACGAAATAGTTTGCCTGCCACGTAAGGAAGTGCCAAATTTGGGCAGTCAATTTTAAATTGCTTGAGGCGATGAGTGACTTCATTAGGAAGATTGATTGTGGCAATGGGTCGTGCAGAGGAAAGGTAAAATGTTGAAACCGACTGAAGACGGTTAACAAAATTATGAAAATTTGCAATATGAAAGTAGGTCTCCTCGTCGATAAAGAAGCTGAAGCCTTCGATTGCTTGATGGTTAATTGGCAAACTGTTTAACCAAGACGAGGGGATATTGGTTGCAAGATGCAACATGTTTATATGCGGTCCAAGGAAATTTAATAGATCCCGCAGAGTCTCTTGTTGGTTTGAAAATAGAATAGGGCGAAAAATAAGGACGGAATTGCGAAGGGTTCTTCGAATGGACTCCAGACATTTAAAAGATTTTCCTTTAAGTTGAAATTCGGCTTCCCTTTGCACCAACTCCTTTGTCTCAACCGGGTCTGTAAGAAAACAATTGCTAAGACATTGATATTTGTTAAATCGAAGAAAAAACGAGACTGTGCGCTTGTTCTTTTTCCGCGTTTCAGGCTCTCCATATATAAATAGTTCTTGATTGAAGCTTCGCAGTAATCGAGCGTTGGCCTCAATAATTACTGACAATTTGGACGAAGAGCAGCGAAGAAGAATAAGATCAAGTGGGTCCAGAAGTGGAAGAATTGAGTTGATAAAAACATCGCGGCAGACAATGAACGGGATCATTGAAACAACAAGAAAGGAGGAGCCGCCGTGCAACGAATGTGAGACTCAATAGCTCTTTTTCAAATTCTTAGCACTTTCAGTTAAAAAAAGGAGTGCAAATTGGGGCATTGAAGAATGAGCTGAAGCCTCCGACATCTTCTTTTTTTTTTACAATATGATGGAACTTCCTACAAAGTCACCATGTTTCGACTTTGATGCTTGAGAGCTGCTTGTGAGCAACTTGACTCCTTCTCTTCTGTCTGATCGTCGACAACATGGTTTTCAAAAATTTTATCTTCATTTTCCACTGGGCACTCTTTTATTATCCCCTGAGCTTGCACGATCCAAGAGTCGGACGGATCATGTCGCAGAAGGAGTTGTGGAGATGCTTGCAGTCTTCGTCGCTCGTGCATTGGACACCCTCGATCAGACGGCGGTCTAAAACGTTTCTTACATTATTATATCAGTAAAATCTCTAAATAGCGACTCTTCACAGTTCTTACAGTAGCGTGGCGGATCGTATTTGCAGTAGCCGAGCTTCTCCGATGTCAGCTTGCAGTAAGACCCGCCGATGCACACCGGATCTCCCGTGTGCGTGCACTGAATTATGAGGGAGCGGAAGCGCGACAGACGGCGGAGAACTAAATTGTTTTCTACCTCTCAAGAACTTCAAAGCTTGCTGTAATCGTCATCGCGACCCAGCGCTGTGACAACGACGGCGAGAAGGAGGAGGCGAACGGCAAGGGCGAACATCGAAAGGCGGCTTGAAGACCGGAGGAAATCAAGGGCTGAATGATTTGAGAACTGCTGCCTTCTTCTTTTATAGCAAGTCGAGCCAGTAGCCAGACACTACGTAACGTTGCCTTAATATTCCTTGAAAGCAGAAAGAATCAGAGAACCGTCCGTAAACTGGAGAAATAGGCGGAAAAAATTTTGACGTAGGAAGAACTGTCAGCGTCTGGAATGGAAAAGTAGCGAAAGTCACGAAAACGATCGAAATCAAAAAGGAAAGCATCAAAGACGATCTCATTGTAAAGCAGCTAGCCAGACTGGCCCTGTTTTGCTCAAGACTACAGGCAGTTGACATCGGCAGTCTGACACGAGACTCAAAGGGAGACATCAGACGAGCAATTGCCAATAGATTATCAAAAACGATAGATGTTCAGTGCTCAGCTTTAGTCAGCTAGACAAGCAAGAGTAGTCACTTCTGCCCGTGGTGACAGAGAACGCACAACTTGTAGAGGTGAAATGCAGTTATGCGACAAGTTTGCTGCATTTTATGAGGATTAATTTGTGCTATCCAGTCAGCATAATAGAAACTTTTATCTCCTTGAAAATTCTCTAAGCAGTCATCTCCTTTCACCACAAGTTAGAATCCGCAGTGAACTCGCGCAATGTCGCCCAGAATCTCCAGAGCTCGATCGTATTTCTCGTTGTCCTAAAAGAATTGCGCTCGAAGAAGCAGACTCACAGGGTTCGCATCGGATAACTCTTGATAAAGGCCAAACATGGATTTCAGGAAACTCGCTGCTGTCTTGATTCTTGTATGATCGCCGTTGTTCAGTTCGCGGCGAGCATTTTGAAGCTCCGGGTATCTGAACAGAAATGAGAAGAGTCCAAAAAGCTTACCGTTCACCAAAGACCTCGACTTCTTTTTCAATTTTTTCGAAAGCTGAAAGAGTTCCTTTCGCCCTGGACAAAACTCACGATTTCGTCGAAATTTCTCGTTCGATGCTCTAGTTTCGCCCGATCTCGGCGCTTGACTTGCCTTTGTGAAGTTCCCTGAAGGCTCATTTCTTAACTTTCTTCTCACCTGTGGGTCGATCGTTCTCTTCAATCTGCGAGATTGAGACTTCGCTTGAACTCTCGTCAATTTCATGTTGAACAGGCGCTCCAGCAAACGACGTGCTTGGAAGGTTCACATCGGGCGTTTGGAGAACAATTCTCTGCAGCAAAGTGAATTCTTGCGCCGAAAGATCAACATACCTGCATGTCCGAGAATTCATCCTTCACGAACACCAACTCTTCGAGTGGGTAGTTAATCTAGAAACGAGTCAATATTTGAGAAAAAAGAGTCAGTATTGTACCACAGTGTCTCGATCGATGCTGTTTCGTCCTAATGGTACAATGCTTCCTTCTTTTGGTTGGACTTCTTGCGATGGTCGCTTCAGCGGGCGTTTCTTTAGCCTGAAACTCATACACTGTAACGAAACCAAATATCGAACAAACAATTTTCTTCTCTTCGGTCCATTATCCTGACCGGCATGTGGGTAAACCGCCGGATTCTCGGTGTTCACTCCCAGAGCGTCGAACCATGCTTGAGTCACTAAATCCCTCTTAATCGAAGGGAACAAGGCACTTTTTGCGTAGTTGGCGGAATTTGGCACGCGGCGCGTTTGGGTCGGTTTTTCTCCGTTTCT
>JAQIXL010001122.1:0-20606 GCA_034700245.1 Poikilolaimus oxycercus
CATCATTGGCCGGACGCGCCAAAATCAGGTGGTTTTTAGCCGATTTTCGGGCCTCGGACTCGAGATTTTGTTTTGGCTCGTTCTCGCAGCCCAAGTAACCCCAAGCGCTCCTCTTTGGCCCACAGACTGGTCTAGGGTCCCTCCACACGTTCCACTTTGAATCGGGTCAGGAAACTCAAAACGAAGTCGGAAAGTTCAAATAGTCCAACTACTAAGTTACCACCCCTTGTAGATACTTTGATATTATCGAACCTCGTTCGCGAGTGGGGGGAATGCGCCCGTACGCCCTTTCGATCCGTCCTTGGGAATCACGCTCCACATGCGGTATATATTTCCCATCAGAATCCTTCTTGACGACGGGTAGGTCTTTAATTGAGTCGTAGATCTCCTTTTGCTTCTTATCCATCTATTGTACAATTTTTGGCCAGCATTGGTGACTGATTGATTGAGCACGCAACAAACGAAAAAGAACAGTGAGCAGAAAAGAGGATCTCAAAATCGTTTTGCTGACAACCGAACCATCTCTCAATATGGCCCACAGTGTACGTCATCGTCGTCTGACACAAGATATTGACGAATTGAATTGAAAAACAAACGTAAATGATTTTGTCAATGCAGCAGAAAGTCTAACGTTTCCTAGTTTAAAACGCTGAACTGTATTGGTACAAGAATCAACTTAACTAATCTGACAATGCAATTTTTCCCTTTCTAGGAACAAACAAGGGTTTTAGGGCATCTCAAGATGCAGTCCTCAATGACAGATACTTCACAATACAAAGAAAGTAACAAATTACAATATTAGAGGAGAATAGTCACGCGACTGATGGCGTCCCTTAACGAGCCCCTTTATGGTGTCTTATCTCAGCAGCTTTTGGTAGGAAGGACCGCTGTGTTTCTAGAGACCCCAGAGAGGCAAACAAGAATCTCACAAAAAAGCGACAGCCTTCTCCCTTATCGAGGAGCACATGAAGGCATGAAGACAAACCCCATTCGCCCGTTTTGACTGTTAAACACGTCAGCAGTTGAAGGCTAGGAAAGAACGCCCCGCGGGAGAAGATCGACACCTAATGAACGGGACTAGTCCGAGTTCATAATGATGAGGTTCATTGTACTGTATTCAAGTGGATTGTTTGGTTCCTTTAACGCCGAAGATTCTCATCTGACCACCTTTGAGCTACTAAACGGCGGCCATACAACGTTTCCACGAATGGTGTTTCAAGAAAGATCCCGACCGACCACGGCGTTCAATGCTACGGCGCCGCCGCCTGATATGAAATTGTCCGTCCACTGAGTCGGGGAGTGTTATTTCTGTGTGGCCTCATGGCGGCTTGTTGACGTGCGGAAGGTGTGAATTTCATACTGCAAAATTATTTCAAATCTTCTTTCGCTTTTCTTCTCTGGCCATGATCATCTCCTTGCTCACCGAGCCAGACCTTTTTCTTGGCATTGTGCCTCATTTGCCACTAGCAAGCATTGCTCGACTTCAAGCAACTTGTCATCGTCTCAACGATTTTATCTTTTGCAATCAGCGCAAGTTGCGAAGCCTTCTTAGCGTGAATTTCAATGTGCAAATCTATGGGATGCGCCTCCGAGCTAGTACCGAACGTGAACCGACAGAAACGCAAGACGACAGAAGAAAAGGTACAGGAAAAACGAGCGATTCGCCGAACTCCTCAATGCCAATATTCAAACCATTTGCCTTGATTTCGTTCTGAAGCAGGACTATCAAGATCAGTGGAAATTCTGCTGCATTCTGACGAAGGATTTCTATTTGTATAAGTACAAGGAAAAGAACGCAATGAAGTTCTACGTGATTTCGAATTATTCGGAAAAAATTCGTGCTATTGAGCTGGTGGCGGAATATTTCCTTTCCGGATTTCGTTTCAAGACAATGGAATTCAGGACTTATGGAGGCAAATCAAGGATCAATCCAATCGAAGAGTTATGTGAATGGCTGATTATGGACGAGGCGACTGTTGATTGCCTCAAATTCGACTACTCTTGCCCGAGCAATGAAAAACGTCTTCTTCGCATTTGCCAATTGCTCAAAACAGAAAGTCTTAACATTCAACACTACGATACAAGTGGCAACAAGCACCTTTCAAAGGACTTCTTTCACCAACTTCCACTGCTTCGCGAATTTCGCGCAAGACACGTGGACTGCGCCGTCGTTGATGATGAGACTTTTCTGAATTCGAATTTAGATGTTTTGACACTTGAAGACGAAGCAACTTCGATCACATCCAATGGCTTGTTTCATTGGATTGACCGAAAATTCCAAACGGGAGACGACAAGTACTTGAACCTTCAAATGGAATGCCTTGTGGATGCCGATGAAATGGCTGCTCGATTGCAGAAGAAATATTTCTGTTGCCAAAATGGATTTATGAGACGCGCTGGAAGTCATTGGTTTGTCCGTTCACCAGTCGGGCGCTGGCTGAAATTTCGTTCTTCTAGCGGCTACCTTATTCTGGAATCCGTCGCTTCGTTCTGGAATTTCACGAGCTCTTTAAACGCCCCTCACTATGACGTTCCAGGCGTTGAGCTGAAGATTGAACTGGACAGTATTGAAGGTGGCGAGACACGCGTGAGCATGAGCAGCGATGGAGGTGGCAGCACCTTCGTCTTCTCTATCAACAACATTGTTCCAGTCGAGCCAGGCACATTGTTAATGGAATGTTGGTCTAAAAACATTCACGTATACGAAATGGCTTATGGGCAGTTTTTGATCCACGTCGATGCCGAAAGAATTGACAACGAAGTATTGAGACGCGTGGTAGATTTATTTGCTCGGAAAGTTTCCAACTGGAATTTCAACGAATTCTTTTGTCAGTCTTCGGAAGCAGACGATTCTCTCAAGCTTCTGATGATGATGCAAGACAAGTTGCGCCCCGATCTTCATATCAAGGAGCTGCATATCATTGAATCAATGTTACCGGCCGAGGATCTACTTCTTTCCACAGTTCAGAGGTTTAACGTTAGACAGCTTGTTCTCAGCTCGAAGGATCAAATATTTGAAGCTCCGATTCAGTTATCATCTCACTTCTTCACGAAGAGTCCAACCTTGAGATCACTGAAGATTTTGGACGATCGACACGGCAGACGAGCATCACCGTATCAGCATTTTCTCGGCCTCGACAACGTGACAATTCAACGCTTTGAAACTATCGACGCTCCACTTGCTTCGACGAATGTGACGGTGGAAGGATTCCGGCAATGGATTCAAACTTTTCTTGGAGAGGGAGGTGAGCCGGAGCTCGCGTCTATCAAACTGGCCGCACCATTTCGTGACCAAAAACAACGACAATCATTCCTGCAGCAGCTTCGTCGAGGCGTAGGATGCACCCAACACTGCGAACCGATGATCGAAATTGAAGAAAACGTTCTCGAATTGTACAACTACTATCCGACCTGGGAGCCCTAACTTTTACAATCAGCTCATAGCTTAGTTCAAGCATTCACCGCCTCACAATACGCTGCATCGTAAACGAATAAAACAATCCTATTCGTCTTGGCAGCTTTGTCGAACAAGCGCTGACAATGAAGTTTGCACATCTTTGTAAATAATGCGAATTAGTACTTCGCACTTTGAAAAGTGCAAATCTTTTGTTTTTCCATGATGCTCGTTTGCAGCGAGTTTTGATCAAAACCTTTTTCCTTCGTTTCTTCGTAATGGTTTCCTATCTGATCTCTTTACCCGACGAAATTCTCAACAGAGGCTTTCTGTAAAGTCGTCGATCTGGCCCGTCTCCATCGCGTGCACTCACGGCTCAATACCCAGATCACTCGTTTCGCCGGTTCCTTTAAGAAGATGAATCGCCTCGATGTCTGGGTGGTTCAATCGCAAGCTGAAAACAAATTTCTCTACTTTTCATACATTTCCAAAATCTGCCGAAGTTCGAAGGTAGAGGACATTCGGCATTCCTGACTGCCCAAACGGGAACGATCTGAGCCGACGAGCTGCTGCAGCCCCTCCTCCGCATAGAGACCGATAAGAATTTTGCCGTCCACTGAGCCGGCACGTATCATTTCTGTGCATCCTCATGGCTTTACACGGAGATAGCAACAACCTGAAGTTCACACGAAAAGTGGGCTCGGCAGCTTCTTTCTCTCTTCTTCTTCTCTTGCCATGCTCTTCTCTTTACTCATGGAACCAGACCTATTTCTTGGCGTTGTGCCTCATTTGCCGTTGGCAAGTATTGTTCGGTTACAAGCGACTTGTCGCCGTCTCAACGATTTTATCACTTCTAATCAAAGCAAAATACGTAACGTTCTCAGCGTGAATTTCAATGTCGAAATCTACGGAATGACCCTGCGAGCGAGTACCGAACGCGAAAGCGCGGACACGCGAGAAGATGCGGGGAGAGATCCAAGAAAGAAGAACGAACGAAGCATTGAAGGCAATGCCATCCAAACGATTCGCCTCAATTTTTTACCGAAGAGCGCTTACGAGGATCGGTGGATATTCTGTTGCAAACTAGCGGAAGATTTCTGTTTGTACAAGGAAAGGAAAGGAACAAAGTGTTACCACACGTTCTCTGGAAGAATCAAAGAGCTTCCAAAGAGCATGTTTGCGGTAGGTTTCCAATTTGATCGGGCCTGGTGTCATTACAAGCCCAGCGTAAGGGATGGCCTCCTGAGTCTTATTTTCTCTAACATCCCCCATGAGATATCGCTTCCAGTTGAAAATACAAGCAAATTGAAAAACTGGGCTCAAAAGTACATTTTCAAGTTTTTCAATTGCTTGCATTTTCAACACAAGGCGATATCGTATGGACACATCCCTTACGCTGGGCTTACTGTACGAGAAAATAACACTCCCTGAGGGATGGTCTAATGGCACCGAAGGTGAAAATTAAAAACACTAACTTTAGACGTCCTCTTCGGAGACTCTGGAGAGCGAGTTTTACATCGTTTCAAACTGCATCAACATGAATCGTGCCATTGAGCTGTTGGCGGAATATTTCCTTTCGGGATTTCATTTCAAGACAATGGATTTCACGAATTACGGAAGAGAATCAAGAATCAGTTCAGTTGAAGAATTATGTGAATGGCTGATCAAGGACGAGGCGACTGTTGAATGTCTCAAATTCACCCATTCATATCCAGAAGATGAGAGGCGCCTCGTTCGCATCTGTCAATTGCTCAAGACGGAAAGTCTTCAAATTCAGCACTACGGAAGTGGGCACCTTTCGAGGGACTTCTTCCACCAACTTCCACTGCTTCGCGAATTTCGCGCGAGTCATGTGGACTGCGCCACCGTTGACGACGAAACTTTCTTGAATTCGAATTTGGGTGTTCTGTCGCTGGAAGACGATACAACTTCAATTACATCGGATGGCTTGTATCAATGGATTGACCGAAAGTTCCAAGCCGGAGACGATAAGTACCTAAGGCTCCTAATGAAATGCCGCGTTAACGCCGATGAAGTGGCAGCTCGATTGCAAAAGAAATATTTCTGCTGTCCCCCGGATGAAACTAGTTTCCAAGTTCACTGGCTTGTTCGATCGTCCAGCGGACGCTGGCTGAAATTTCATTCTTACGACGACGGTCTCTTTGTCCTTGATACAGTCGCTTCTTTGTGGAATGGCACGAGCTTATTGCGCGAGCCTCACGAAGGAGCACTAGGCGTCGAGCTAAAGATTCAAATGGACACCATGGAAGGTGGCGAAGCAAGTGTGAGTATGCTGCGTGAAGGAGGAAGTCATCTTTTCGTCTTTGCCATCAGCAACATCGCTCCGGTTGGACCAGGCACGTTGTTCCTCGAGCGTTGGGCTAAGGATATCAACGTGTTTGAAGTGACCTTCGGACAGTTTTTGATTCACGTAGATGCCGAAAGAATTGACAACGGAGTGCTGCGAATCGTTCTGGATGTTTTTGCACAAAAAGTGTCGAAATGGAATTTCAATGACTTCTACTGTCAATCACTAGAAACGGACGACGCGCTCAAGCTTTTCTTGATGATGCAAAGTCATTTACGCAAAGATCTTCATGCCAAACAACTACGCATTAAGGGACAAAAGCCACCGTCCGAGTCGCTGCTCCTCTCCGCTGTTCAGAGATTGAACGTCAAAAAACTGATAGTCTTTCCGGACAAACCGTTGACGTCACCGCTTAATTTATCAGCTCATTTCTTCACGAGCACTCCCACTTTGACATCATTTAAAATTTCGGATATTGCACACGGCCAACAGCCATCACCGCTACGTCATCTCCTCGGCCTGAATAACACAACAATTCAGCGCTTCGTATTCGTCGAAGCGCCCCTCGCTTTGACTAATGTTACGGTGGAAGGTTTTCAGAAATGGATTCGGACTTATTTGGGACAGGGTGAGCCAGGGAACAGCCCCTCAATTGAATTGGCCGCCCCAGTTCGCGGTCGACAACGAGAGGACTTCCTGCGGCAGCTTCGTCGAATCAGTCGAGGCACCGACGATTGCCGACCGAAGGTCGAAATCCAATACAACGTCCTCGAATTGCACAATTATTTCCCGTACTATAACTAATTAGAAGCTAATTCAAAGAGTTGTTTCAGTCCTGCTATTTGTCAATAATAGAAATAATATTTATTAGTGCAGATTATGATGCTGCTAGTGTACTTGTTCTTTCCAATTTTACATTAAATTTGTGTACAACACATGTGCAATCTAATCTGCAATAAACTTGACCATATGCCTTGAAAACAAGTTGGCTATGTAGCTGTGCAAAACAAGGAGTAGCTTGCAGTGGTGCATTTGAAAGAGAAAAATGCATCGACTTCGTAGATGGTTCTTGTTCTGCAATTTTATGCTTACCCTCTGCGAAGGCACACACAAGACGCAGTTTAGTAACAACTTTAGAAAATGAACTAAGTAGAGCCCCCAGCTGAGAAATGCGAGCCCTCTCAGTAAGGCAAGCAACCCTCTTGCTCTTGACGTCCCTTGCCTCTCCTGACAAACACGAGCCCGACGGCGATATTTCCAACTTTAGTGCTCGTGTTATCTGTGTTCGTGCTTTCACCGCTAACTTGAAAGTACTGCTCTAGGCCCATAAAGGGACAACCCGCCGACGAAAGTGGAAAACGCCCAGTTTCAGCATGCTCACAAGATTCAGCAAGAGCTGTTTCTGGCCAGGCTCGCCTGGCCACTTGGGTTTAGGCGCGGTAATCCCAAATTTGAAGTTTTGATCCAGGGGTAATCTTTCATTCTCAGTTTCTGTGTGACAGTGGCTGTTAGCTATTCACTTCTTCTCGTGTTTCTTCACCTTTTTCAATTGAAGCTTCATGCTTACAATTAGACACTTCAATGGTCCAAAATGATTCTCTTTTTTAGCATAATGGCTGGGCGTCGCTCCGCACTATTTCTTGGGCTCTTCCTAATTCAGCGGTCGATTCTCAGCAGATACAAGTGGACTCACGTGGGGCTGCTTTGAAACTATGGTAGAAGCTATGATTTCAGCTTGTCCCGCAGGATGGAATCAATCAATTTCGTTCCCAAACAAGTGCTATTATTTTGGTCTGATCAACCAGTGTATGCTTTCGGTGTTTTTTTCAGTATTTAGAATCGATAGATGGTGATTACTTTGCACACCTACGCAATTGCCGAGCGCTACTACCCGGAGCAGATTATATTATCACCGAAAACGCCTTCGAAAATAGCGAAATTCAATGTTCATAAGCTTTAACTATGCAGAATGCTTTCATTTCAGCCTACATGCTATTGTACGATCGGTCATCTACTTGGCTGGGGATCAACAACTTTGAAGGACCCTGGGCGCGCCTCGATGGAAAGAACTTAACATACGTCAATTGGATTTCTGGTAAGAACCAATCAGAACTTGAATCCTCCCCCCCCCCCACTCAGGCCTTTCCCCGGCTGCGTCACGGCGAAAACGAAGCTTGGCTTCATGAGGGTAGACGTACTGCCGGGACTTGTTCAATACGAGGTGGGAAAGTGTTTCACCGTAACAAATCAAAATTCCACCGAGGCATTGCCGTGGCGTGTTTCACAGATTTCAGGGCTTTCTCAGAAAGAGTTCACGTTTGTTTCAGGAGCTCCGGATGGCGAACCAATTAATGCTTGTGTCGCTTTTGCGCAGTTTCAGGACGGAACGTGGGCCAATACAATCTGCTATACCCAAATGTTCGGTGCTTGTCAGCTAGTTATTTCCTAGTATCCTTCGGTTGCCTCTGTCAATACTTACTAATGTTCTCCTTTGCATTTTTTTTAGTTTTTCATTCCCTATTATTACGATAAACAAATCGATATAACTTAGTAAATATTCTCAACGAGACGAGTTCGATCTCTCCGTTTAGTCGGCTATCGTTATTAAAGCTCTTTGAAATTTAATCCTTTTAGAATGTTGCGTGCCGCTTGCGTACTTTTTGCATTCGCCTTGTCTTCCATAAGAGGTAAAAAAACATTTTACGTTTAACAGTGCAAAGCAGGATCCAACTGCCCAAACGCTTCCTGGATACCATCGCTTTCCTTCCCGAACAAGTGCTACATCGCATCCACAAGTATTTCTCTCCCTGGAAATGAGACCAATCTTTTTCAGATAAAACGAGCTTTTTCTGGGCTGTTCAGTCGTGCCGTCAAGCAGGCGCAGATATTGTCACAATTGGGAATGGCTTTGAAAACCGAGAAGTTTCGGGTGTGAATTTATTGTCATGCAGCTGATGATTTGAACGAGAAAATTGCAGTTTTGAGCGCCCAAACCTCTCAAGCTCCAGGCTACTGGATTGGACTCGAGAACCAGTCGGGAGTTTGGCAGTGGCTCAACGGTCCGCGTGCGAATTTCACCTATTGGGCTGATGGTTCGTTTTTTTTTCGATAACTTCTTCGAACAGATTTGTGTTTTTTCAGAGATCCTAACACTCAGTTTCTAGGAGAACCAAATCAGAACTCCACCTCGGTGTGTGGCGTAGGTCGGCTATATTGGGCCGATTGGTTCGCGATCAACTGCCAGAATGCGACATTCAACTATGTGTGTCAAATTTTTGTTTGAAGAGCGAATAAAGACTCCATCCACAATCGCTTCGCCGCTTGCCGGGCAAAGTTTCTTATCACGAAGATTCCCAAAACTTCTACCTATAACCTTCTAGGCTAGAGACGTTAGTGAAGTCGACATAAAAAAAGTTCAGTGAGATTTATCAGTACGTTATGGTCTTGGATTTATAGCCCTTGGTTGAACTTACATATCAACGTTCACCAATGTTCCAACCAAACTTCCCAGACGGGAAATATGCGAGCCGACAAGGCGGAGGAGCGGTGCAGCCCCTCCTCCGCCTAGAGACCAATATGAATTTTCCTGTCCACTGAGCCGGCACGTATCATTTCTGTGCACTCTCATGGCTTTATATGGAGATAGCAGCGACCGAAAAGTGGGCTCGGCACCTTCTTTCTCTCTTCTTCTTCTCTTGCCATGCTCTTCTCTTTACTCACGGAACCAGACCTATTTCTTGGCGTTGTGCCTCATTTGCCGTTGGCAAGTATTGTTCGGTTACAAGCGACTTGCCGCCGTCTCAACGATTTTATCACTTCAAATCAACGTAAAATACGTAACTTTATTCGCGTGAATTTCAATGTGGAAATCTGCGGAATGTCCATGCGAGCGAGTACCGAACGCGAAAGCGCGGAAACGCGAGAAGATGCGAGGAGAGATCCTGCAAAGAAGAACGACAGAAGCATTGAAAGCAGTGCCATCCAAACGATTCGCCTCAATTTTTTGCCGAAGAGCGCTTACGAGAATCGGTGGATATTCTGTTGCAAACTAGCGGATGATTTAAATTTGTACAAGGAAAGGTTCAAAGAGCTTCCAAAGAGCAAGTCTACAGTGAGTTTCTAGTTTTCTCCGTTCTTGATCCCACTGAATGGCAAATCCCTCGGATGTGTTATTTTCTCTTTCAACCCCATGCGATATCGCTTCCTGTTTAAAATACAAGGAAATTGAAAAAAAAACTGTTTCCAAACTTTTTTCCTCTCGCCAGAGCACACAAACTGTCGTTTACCCGACAGTTCAACAGCACAGGGATCAACATTGAATTCTAACCCAGGAAACTTCAAGATAACAACTTTCGTATTCGTATTCGTATAAGATTTTTCAATTTGCTTATAGCTATTTTCAACAGGAAGCGAGAAAGCTGTGAGAGAAAATGATACTTCCCGAGGAATGGGCTATGCAATGCTACCGGCCGAGAAAACCCACTTTAGACGCCCTCTTCGGAGGCTCTGGAGAGCGAGTTTTACATCATTTCAAACTACATCGACATGAATCGTGCCATTGAGCTGGTGGTGGAACATTTTCTTTCCGGA
Organism: Poikilolaimus oxycercus; assembly: GCA_034700245.1. Classification (NCBI taxonomy): domain Eukaryota; kingdom Metazoa; phylum Nematoda; class Chromadorea; order Rhabditida; family Rhabditidae; genus Poikilolaimus; species Poikilolaimus oxycercus. The sequence goes on from JAQIXL010001122.1 coordinate 10,293, forward strand.
TTTCGCTTCAAGTCAATTGAGTTTACGAATTCTGGAGGCGAAGCAAGAATCAGTCCAGTTGAAGAGTTCTGTGAATGGCTGATCAAGGACGAGGCGACTGTTGAATGTCTCAAATTCACCCATTCATATCCAGAAGATGAGAGGCGCCTCGTTCGCATCTGTCAATTGCTCAAGACGGAAAGTCTTCAAATTCAGCACTACGGCAGTGGGCACCTTTCGAGGGACTTTTTTCGCCAACTTCCTTCACTTCGCGAATTTCGCGCGAGTCATGTGGACTGCGCCACCGTTGACGACGAAACTTTCTTGAATTCGAATTTGGATGTTATGTCGCTGGAAGACGACACAACTTCGATCACATCGGAAGGCTTATTTCAATGGATTGACAGAAAATTCCAAACTGGAAACGATAAGTATCTCAAACTCCAAATGAAATGCCGCATTAATGCTGACGAAGTAGGGACTCGATTGCAAAAGAAATATTATTTCTGCTCTTTTCAAAAATGGCTCATTCGATCGCCAAGCGGGCGATGGCTGAAATTTCGTTCTTACGACAATGATCTTCTAGTGCTCGAAACGGATGCTTCTTTCTGGAATATGGGGGGTGAGCATATGTCATTGCACTTTTTAGACTTTCATCGTTTTTTACATCGATTCCTTTTGGGGGGCTTTGCTACTGTCGTGTATACCAAGCGCGCTATCATTCTGTATGGCAAAAAAAAACTCGAGGTGACAAAAAACCGTCACGGTTTTTTGATAGAAAAAAAACTCAAAAACTCAACAAGCACTATTTTGACTCCTTGACTAAAAACATTACGTTTGGCGACACCTATCCAAAACACCGTCGCAGTTTTCATGATATCCGGATGACCATGGCAGTTTTTGTGATAGATTTCCAAAGTTATCACCTCGCGTTTTTTTTGCTATACAGAATATACAGAATGATAGCGCGCTACCACCAGGAGATACAACCCAGTTTGACGGTATTTGAGCTAAAATCCCCAAAGGTGGCTAACATTAGCTCAAATCCCGTCAAACTTGGGGTGCTGGCGTATTTTCGGCCGATGTACACGACAGTAGTGAAATTCCCCAAAGGAATTGATGAAAAAGTGATGAACGCAAAAAAGTGCAATGACTTATGCTCACCCCCAATAGAACGAATTCATTAAACGACCCATACATAGGCATTGGGGGCGTTTCACTGATGACTCGACTGGAGAATGCTGCAGAGAACAAAGGAAGTGTGAGCATGTATCGCAGCAGTGGTCGTCATTGTTTGGGGGACGTCTTCTTTTTCATTAGCAATGTGTTTCCAAATGGAGCAGGCACATTGTTCCTGGAAAGTTGGAATAAGAATATCAACGTGTACGAGGTGGCCCACGTAAAGTTTGTTATTTATGTCGACAGCGAAAGAATCGGAAGTGAAGTGCTTCGAGATGTGCTGGGTTTATTTGTTCGGAAAGTGTCCAATTGGAATTTCAACAAGTTCCTTTGTGACTCGACGGAAATAGACGATTCTCTCAAGCTTTTGATGATGATGCAGGAGAAGTTGCGCAAGGATCTTCTTGTCTGGGAACTACGCATGTTTTCACAAAATCCTCCGACCGAGTCTTTGCTTCTTTCCGTAGTCCAGAGGTTCAATGTGAAACAACTTAAATTTCACTACTATAAAGAACCGGGGGCTCCGTTTCAGTTATCACCGCACTTCTTCTCGGAGACTCCAACCTTGACTACATTGAAGATTTATGACTATCAATACGGCAAACGAGCAGCAACGTGCAAGCATTTCCTCGGCCTCGACAACGTGACAATTCAACGCTTTGAAACTATCGACGCTTCACTTGCTTCGACAAATGTGACGGTGGAAGGATTTCGCCAATGGATTCAAACTTATCTGGGAGAGGGTAGTTCGCGTGGCGATGCGACTCTCAAACTGGCGGCTCCATTTCGCATACAGAGAAAACAGCGAAGAAAAAAACAACGACAAGCATTCTTGGAGCAGCTTCGTCAAGGCGTTGGACGCACCCAACACTGTGAACCGAAGATTCAAATTCTGGACAACATTATGGAATTGTTCAACTACTATCCAGGCAACTATCCATAGCATCGAGCTAAGCTCGGGCCTTAACGTGCCCCTTATCCAATTCACACGTTATTTTATCAATAGTCATTCGTATGAATGAAATGTTCTTTTTTGATAAAAAGGTCTTGATCACGGTGGGTCTCATTGGCTGCGTAAGGTGAGAAATGAAGCAAATGTTAATGCCCCTGAGGCGTTATGTGACGAGTTGATCATACACGAGACGACCGTCGAGTGTCTCAAGTTTGACTATCCATGTCCTGCGGATGAGAAGCGCCTTTTTTTCGCAAAAAAAAACGTTTACTCCTTTGGCGTTTGAAAACGCAACGCAGTAAAATATTGTTCAAAAGATGCAGTCATTGCATGCTTGACAACCATGGGTTAAATCTGTATTTATTGAACATGAGAGGGACCACATATGTACTCATCAACGTTGCGTGACATTCCTGACTGCCCAGGCGAAAAAAATCCGAACCGCCGAGGTGTTGCTGCAGCCCCTCCTCCGCCCAGAGACCGCTATGAATTTTCTCGTCCACTGAGCCGGCGCGTATCATTTCTGTGCACTCTCATGGCTTTGCATGGAGATAGCAGCGACCGAAAAGTGGGCTCGGCAGCTTCTTTCTCTCTTCTTCTTCTCTTGCCATGCTCTTCTCTTTACTCACGGAACCAGACCTATTTCTTGGCATTGTGCCTCATTTGCCGTTGGCAAGTATTGTTCGATTACAAGCGACTTGTCGCCGTCTCAACGATTTTATCACTTCTAATCAACGGAAACTACGCGGCCTACTTAGTGTGAATTTCAACGTGGAAATCTACGGAATGTCCATGCGAGCGAGTACCGAACGCGAAAGCGCGGAAACGCGAGAAGATGCGAGGAGCGGTGCAAGAAAGAAGAACGAGAGAAGCATTGAAGGCAATGCCATCCAAACGATTGGCCTCAATTGTTTGCCGAAGAGCGCTTACGAGGATCGGTGGATATTTTGTCGCAAACTAGCGGAAGATTTCTATCTGTATAAGGAAAGGAAAGGAACAAAGTATCACCACTCCTTCTCTGGAAGAATCAGAGAGCTTCCAAAGACGATGCCTACAGTGGGTTTCCAATTACAATATTTTATCGGGTCTTGGTGTCATTACATAGCTCTGCGTAAGGGATAGCCTCTGAGTGTTATTTTCTCTTACAGTCCCATGAGATATCGCTTCCCGTTGAAAATACAAACAAAATGAAAACTTTAGTCTCAAAAGTGATCTCAGTCCGATTATCTCGACCTCGAATCTTGAAGTCTCCTGGGTTAGAATTCCGTGCTTTTTTCAAGTTTTTAATTGTTTGCATTTTCAACATCAAGCGATATCGCATGGGACTGTACGAGAAAATAACACTCCCCGTGGGATGAGCTATGCAATGGCACCGAAGGAATAAACTAAAAACCACTTTAGACGCCCTCTTCGGAGACTCTGGAGAGCAAGTTTTACATCATTTCAAACTACATCGACATGAATCGTGCCATTGAACTAGTGGCCGAATATTTCCTTTCCGGATTTCGTTTCAAGACAATTGAATTCACGAATTTTGGAAGAGAATCAAGGATCGAGGAGTTCTGTGAATGGCTGATCAAGGACGAGGCGACTGTTGAATGTCTCAAATTCACCCATTCATATCCAGAAGATGAGAGGCGCCTCGTTCGCATCTGTCAATTGCTCAAGACGGAATGTCTTCAAATTCAGCACTACGGAAGTGGTCCAAACAGGCACCTTTCGAGGGACTTCTTCCACCAACTTCCTTTGCTTCGCGAAATCCGTGCAAGACACGTGGACTGCGCCGTCGTCGATGATGAGACTTTCTTGAATTCAAATTTGGATGTTCTGTCGCTGGAAGACGACACAACTTCGATCACATCGGAAGGCTTGTATCAATGGATTGAAAGAAAGTTCAAAGCCGGAGACGACAAATACCTAAGACTCCTAATGAAATGCCTCATTAATGCCGATGAAGTGGGAGCTCGATTGCAAAAGAAATATTTCTGCTGTCCTCCAAATCGAACTGAATTCAGTCATGACTGGCTTGTTCGATCGCCAAGCGGGCGGTGGCTGAAATTTATTTCTTACGACAATGAGCTTCTATTGCTCGAAACGGCGCCTTCTTTATGGAAAAGTACGAGCTCATTAAACGATGCATACAGAGGCATTCGGGGCGTTATGGTGAAGTCTCAACTGGAGAATGCTGCAGCTAGCAAAGCAAGTGTGAGTATGCAGCGCGAAGGAGGCGGCCATCTTTTCATCTTTTCCATTAGCAACGTGTTTCCAATCGAGCCGGGCATTTTGTTCCTGGAAAGTAGGTCTAAGGATATCAACGTGTACGAGGTGGCCTTCGGACAGTTTGTCCTTTATGTCGATGTCGAAAGAATTGATGAAAAAGTACTGAGACACGTGCTGGATTTATTTGCTCGGAAAGTGTCGACTTGGAATTTCAACGAATTCACTTGTCAATCGACGGAAATAGACGATTCCCTCAAGCTTTTGATAATGATGCAAGAGAAGTTGCGCAAGGATCTTCTTGTCAAGGAACTACGCATGCACCTACAAAATCCTCCGACCGAGTCTTGGCTTCTTTCCGTAGTTCAGAGGTTCAATGTGAAAGAGCTTAAATTTCAATACGGTCAACAACTAGGGGCTCCAATTCAATTATCACCTCACTTCTTCTCGGAGACCCCAAGCTTGACATCATTGACGATTTGGAATTTTGGGAATTCACCCAGACAACTAGCAGCTCATCATCCTCGTCTTGGCTTCAGTAACACAACAATTCAGCGTTTTGAAACAGTTGAAGCACCTCTTGCTTCGACAAATGTGACAGTGGAAGGATTTCGCCAATGGATTCAAACTTATCTGGGAGAGCGGAGTTTGTGTGGCGATGCGGCTATCAAATTGGCCGCTCCATTTCGCGACAAAAAGCAACGACAGGCATTCTTGGGGCAGCTCCGGCAAGGCGTTGGGCGCACACATTGCTGCCAACCGAAAATTCAAATTGAGGACAACGTTCTCAAATTGTACAACTACTATCCAGGCTATTATCCATAACACTCACAATCAACTCGTTCGTCAGTTCCAACCGTCGTCTGCCGCGAAAAACAGTGGAGATTGCATGGTGAATAAAGCCTTTTTTGCCAGATTGCCACTATTGCGCTCTAGTAAAGCCGCCCAGCCAATTTTGCGTGAAATTGCTGGAAATCATATAATTGACAACCATAGTGTAAGTGAGAGAAGCTCTTGCCCCAAGCCCCCTTCTCCCCCTTCAAGAGCCTTGTACATTTTTGGTCTTTTGTTTTATTTCTTTTGCGATTTCTTTTATGCGGGTATTTTTGCGTGTAGATAAATTTATTTGAGATCTCGTGTGTTGCGCGCCAAGCAGAGTTCAGCCCAGGAGCTGAGGAGAGAAGCCTCAGCCGGTCAAGGAATGCAGCCTGACCCTCTTCGCAGATGTTGCCTTCTGCCCCCTTCGAGCATGATGAAGCTGCTCGCCCTCGTCTCGTCCCCGGCCGCGGTTGAAGCAGCGCGCCCTCGACTCGACATCCTCGTCCTCTCCCTCCCCCGGCCTGATGCGCCGCTTTATAAAACCCGCACCTCTAATAAGACCTTCCAGAGAGAGACCAGCCTGGATGCGCCGCCGCGCCTCCACCTCGCGGCTCGTCAAGTGCTCGACACGTGAAGAAGCCCGAATCCCCTCCCGGGACTTCCGACCTATTCACAATAGGCTAAAAAGAAATCTGTTTTTATCAAAGCATGGGAGGGGCATACTCACCAACGTTCAGCAACGTTTCGACGCCCGACTGTCCACGCAGGAAGGATCCGAGTAGACGTGGTGTATAAATTGCAGCCGCTCTCCCATTTAGAGACCGCTATGAATTTTCTCGTCCACTGAGCCGGTGCAGCGTATCATTTCTGTGCGCCCTCATGGCTTCGATGGAGACGGCCTGAAGTTCACACGAAAATCGGGCACATTCGCTTTCTTTGACTCTTCTTCCAGAGCCATGTTATTTTCATTACTCACGGAGCAGGACCTTTTCCTTGGCATTGTGCCTCATTTGTCGTTAGCAAGCATTGCTCGACTTCAAGCGACTTGTAGTCGCTTCAACGATTTTATCTCTTCCAATCAACGGAAGATCCGCGGCTTTCTCTATGTGAATTTCTACATGCAAATTTACGGTATGAGGCTTCGAGTCAGCACTGAAGGCGAAGACGCGGAAACGCGAGAACACGCGAGATTGAAGAACGAGAGAAGCGTCGAAGGCTGCAATGTCAATATTCAAACCATTTATCTTGATTTCGTTCCCAAGCGGGCTTATCAAGATCAGTGGATATTCTGCTGCATTCTGGCGAACGATTTCTATTTGTATAAGTACAAGGAAAAGAACGCAACGAGGTTCTACGTCATTTCAAATTATGTCGAAGTGATTCGTGCTATTGAGCTGGTGGCAGAATATTTCCTTTGCGGATTTCGTTTCAAGATCGTGGAGTTTTCTATTTATCGACAAGAGGCAATGAACAGTCACGTGGAAGAGTTATGCGAATGGTTCAGGGCAATTGAATTCACGAATTATGGAAGAGAATCAAGAAGTAGCCCAGTTGAAGAGTTCTGTGAATGGTTGATCATGGATGAGGCGACTGTTGAATGTCTCAAGTTGGACTATTCTTATCCGGAAGACGACAAACGCCTGCTTCGCATTTGCAAATTGCTCGAGATCGAAAGTCTTCATATTAAACACAGCGGCCGAGGTAGGACCAAGTCCATTTCGCAGGATTTCTTTCGCCAAATTCCGTCACTTCGTGCAATTCACACAAGAAACGTGAACTGCACCGCGGTCGACGATGAGACTTTCTTGAATTCGAACTTGAATGTTCTAACAACTGGTGACGCAGCAACTTCCGTCACTTCTGATGGCTTGTTTGAATGGATTTGCCGAAAGTTCCAAACTGGAAACGACAAATTCCTATACCTTCTAATGACCTGTAGTGTTGAGGACAACGAAGTGGCAGCTCGATTGCAGAAGAAGTATTTCTGCTGCCAAGGCGGCGGATTTGGGGGACGCGACTGGTTTATTCGTTCGCCAATCGGGCGCTGGATATCATTTAGTACCTACAGAGGCTTCCTTTTATTGGAGACAGTCGCATCGTTCTGGAATTTTGTGAGCCCATCAAACGATCTCCGCGAAGGCATTCGGGGCGTTAAGCTAAACGCTCAAACGGATAATAATGTCGTTGTCGAAGCAAGCGTTACAATGTGCCGCGAAGAGGGTAGTCACCTTTTTGCCTTTTCTATCAGCAAAGTTGCTCCCGTTGAGCCAGGCGCATTTTTCCTAGAAAGCTGGGACAAGGATATCGATGTGTATGAAGTGACCTTCGGACAGTTTGTCATTCATATCGACATCGAACTAATTGATAATGGAGTATTGAGGCGCGCACTGGATTTATTCGCACAAAAAGTCTCTCATTGGAATTTCAATGACTTTTTATGTCGATCGTTAGAAATGGACAATTCTCTCAAGCTTTTAATGATGATGCAAGGCCATTTGCGCACCGATCTTCATCTTAAAGAGCTGCATATCCATGGACAAAATCCACCGTCCGAGTCGCTGCTCCTTTCCACAATTCAAAGGTTCAACGTCAAAAAATTGAGCGTCGTTCCGGATCAAAATGTGATGTCGTCGCTTAATCTATCAGCTCATTTCTTCACGAATACTCCGACATTGACATCATTCACGATTTTTGATATTCCAGACGGCAGACAACCGTCATCGCTACGTCATCGCCTCGGCCTCAATAACACAACAATTCAACGCTTCGAACACGTCGACGCGCCTCTGGCTTCGACAAATGTTGCACTAGAAGGATTTCAGAAATGGATTCAAACTTATTTGGGGAAAAGCGAACCCGAAAATAGCCCCGTAATGAAACTGGCGGCCCCAGTTCGCGGTCGACAACGAGAGGACTTCCTGCGGCAGCTCCGTCGAGTCAATCGAGGCACTGATGACTGCCGTCCGAAGATCGAAATCAAAGGCAATGTTCTGGAATTTTATAATTACTTCCCTTACTATGACTAAATGCCAGCTAATTCTTACAAGAGTCGCTTCAAAGCCCGAAATATATTTTGCGTTGTGTTAATTGCGGTGTTTATGTTTAATTCCAATTCGTGCAATAATTATCGTAAAGATACTTTTAAGTCAAAACTGTAATAAAATGCATCGATTTTGCGAACGAATTTCTCTCAGCGGGAAAACAATCACACAAGACCAAGACAACGTCTAGTTATTTTTGCGGATAGCACTGAGCATTTTCATAGTGTTCGCAAAGAAGAATACGAGAAAGAAACTGGAATATTTTCCTCGAAATTCGAGGATTAGCGGTGAATCAATTGTAGAATTTTAGTTAAAAGGGGGGCTTGATTGGCACTAGTCGACCAAACAGCATTCCAGCAAACAAAATGATGTAGCCCATAAGCACTGCAATGTGGGACATAAAAACAGCTTCAATTAACTCACTGGGAATAAGTCCCAACTCGACTGGTAGCTGACGACGGTTTTCCGAGGGCGAACGAGAGCGCATCTCATTGGGGCGCTTTCCCGCGGCATCAGCAGTGAATAAAAGTCCCCAATAAGGAGGCTCGTGTTCGTGAGGTAAAATCTCAAACGGTATCGTGTTCTGAAAGTTGTCCGATATTGTTATTCGCTGTTTCGTTTTTAAAAACGAGAGTATAGTACAATAGTACTTACCGTTAATTCCCTCCAATAAACTCTTTTGCGATTGGAAGGCTGAAAAAACAATAATTCAATGCTTTAGTCCAATTTGTGTTTTATAGTCTTTGGGGTTCCCACAAAATTGAAAGATTCAGGTGCTTTGGCAAAAGAAGGGCATTTTGTTGTCTTATCGTTTTCGGTGTTTTAAAATATTTGCAAAATGTGATTTTCGTGGCCGAGCATCTCTCATCAACTTCAAAGACGCAACGCGGGTAACGTGACAAGACGGCGGAAAGAAAATAATGTGACAAGAGCATCAAATGGTAGATCAGCAATAAAGCTATCCCCTCTAAGCCTTTATTTTTGCGTCTCTCACACTAACCATGGACGATCCCGTAGCCCACTCTGGGAAGTGGCTTGTGAGTTCTCACCCCCGTGCAAGTCGGGGGCGGGGGGGGGGGGTGGGGTCTCGATATCTACGACGACATCTTCCAACCCCATACATATAATCCCACACGCCATGTTTCCTCTCTAATAGTGGACCGCTATGAATTTTTCTGTCCATTGGACCGGTGCATATCATTTCTGTGCGCCCTCATGGCTTTGCATGAAGATAGCAACGACCTGAAATTCACACGAAAACCGAGCACGTTCGTTTCTTTTGACTCTTCTTCCAGAGCCATGTTATTTTCATTGCTAACCGAACCGGATCTTTTTCTTGGCATTGTGCCTCACTTGCCTTTAGCAAGCATTGCTCGATTACAAGCTACTTGTCATCGTCTCAATGATTTTATCACTTCAAATCAACGGAAGATCCGCGGCTTTCTCAGTGTGAATTTCAACTTGGAAATCTACGGTTTGCGCGTTAAAGCAAGCACCGAACGCAGCCCCATCGAAACGCAAGATGACGACAGAATATCTTTAGCGGAGAAGAAGAAGGAGAAAAGTGTCAACGACGTCAATGTCAATCTTCAAACCATTACCGTCGATGTCCTTTCGAAGCCCACTTACAACGATCGCTGGATGCTTTGTTGCAAACTATCGAACGATTTCTACTTGTTCAAGGAAAAGAAGACAGCAAAAGTCTATGTCATTTCAAATTCTAAGGATCAAATTCGTGCTATTGAGCTGGTGGCGGAACATTTCTTTTCGGGATTTCACTTCAAGACAATTGAATTCACGAATTATAGAAGAGAATCAAGAGTTAGCCCAGTTGAAGAGTTCTGTGAATGGTTGATCGTGGATGAGGCTACTGTTGATTGTCTCAAGTTCGATTACTCCTATCCACAAGAAGAAAAACGCCTCATTCGTATCTGCAATTTGCTCAAGACGGAAAGTCTCCACATTCGCCACTTCGATATGAATCGTAAAGACAAGCAACTTTCAAGTGATTTCTTTCATCAACTTCCTTCACTTCGTGAATTTCGTGCAAGACACTGGGCGCATGCAAACCTTTCGCACTCGTAGCACTCATAAGCACTCATAAGCACTCATAAGCACTCGTAAGCA